>OMLM01002741.1:19390-32479 GCA_900302695.1 Helostoma temminkii
TGATCAGAAACAATTACAAAAAGATGCAAGACAACAACCAAGAGAAACAAAATATCTACAAGAAGGCAAACAACTGCAAAAAACAAACAACAATGCCGTACACATCTGCAGTTATACATTTTGAGTGATAGTGTTCTTCTTTATGTTTACAATCACGTAAATAAGATTTAGAATCATGTAGATATAACAAATGATTTATAAAATAAATGATAAAATAATTATATTATAATTATAATTATATAGTAATTATATACATTATATAAAATCTGATGTATTATCACAAGCAATATAGTAAATACTACAAATACAAATACTACTACAAATACAATATAGTAAAATACTACCCATATTTAGTTGTAAACAGCAAGTATGCTCTGTCCGCAGATGAGTTTTGTAGATCCGTTTTGCATTATAAGCAGCATAATAATTAAACTTTTCATACAGTAAAACTCTGCAGTCGCCTCTTCTTAGAGTTTGTGGAGCTGCAGCTGATAATCCATCACACTGACCAGATAATAATATTGTGTCAGCAGTGATGGCGTAAATATAAAGGATGTAAACTCTGAGCTGCAGCTGCTGCTCATTGTGACAAACACAACCAGCAGAGGACAACAAAAATTACCCGTTCTTTTATCATTTTATCCTGTAAAGTCCTTCCTCTTTAAAACACTCCATCCTTGTCGATGCAAACAGCAGGTGAACACATTTTCAGCTCAGGGCAATTTCTCCTTATTTTTGTCTTTCCTGTTTTTATTCTCCTCTCTTGGTTTTGACAGCAAAGAAAATAAAAGAGAAAAGGAGGTGGTCACTCTGCAGGCTTCTCTTCTCTTTAGCTTCCTGTTGTATTCGCCGCTACTGTAATGGAGTATAATTTTAACAGTGTGAAACCATAATTAATGGAATAATTCATAATCTACATAATATGTGCTCTATTCCACATATTACTGTTACAGATGCAGAAATGCTGTAACATATTGGGCTGTTAATTCTGTTACTAGTGTGCTTTTATCCTGGAAAAAAAAATCTGTCAAGTATTTTATTCTATAAGTTGAACTAAACACTACTTTTTAAAACAAACAATTTACCTCTGAAAACAGATGCATGAATATTCCTTTTACATGACTAGGATATTTCAGCATTGCAAAATTATATAATTTACATTACTACAGCCTATTATAAATATTCTTTTATATAGTCATCATTTTAAATACGGTATTGTGTTGATCACAATAATACATGCATTAATATGTATTGCTATTTAATATTTTATAGCCCACAGCATAATAGCTTTGAGCCACCATTCCTTAGTAAATAAATGAAATAATTTAATATTTATATTGAATAGGATAATCAGAGTACAAAAATATAAAAACTATGCAACCAGACATTAAAACAAGAACAGACACGCAGTGTGTGTTTGTTTGTTGTATTAATTTGGTGCAGCAACCTGCATGGAAATACACCAAAACAACCCGGTTTGTGAGAGACAGGCTGTTATTGCAGTGGTGAATTAATGGGACTGCGTGTATGTATGTGTGTGTGTGGTGCACAGAACAGTGTTATTTATGCCACATCTTTTAATTACATATATACAGTAAACTAACACTATATAGTACTAACACAGTAAACAACAAAGTTCCTTCAGTACATATATTGGGATATTTGACTATATTTAGGTGTAAACTGTAGTTACTGCCACTATGTATACTCAAGTACACTTGAGTCATTCTTTAGACAATTTTACCTCATTCAATCACAGAAAAGTGAAATACAGAACTAAACTGTGTCATGTAGTTTAAATGAACATAACCATATTTAAATTTCTTGTATTTGAAACTATATCAAGACTATTTAACAATCACAGGTCTCCAGATGTGAATGCTGGAATAAAAACAGAAGTTAAATAGTAGATAAATGTTGGAGTTACTTGTGTAATCCTGTATTGAATGTTAGCAAGCTGAAACCCTAGTCATTTTCGTGACTGACGGTTACGAATGGAGAAGTTCAGACTCAGCAACTGTCACCAAAACGTCCCATCACAGCCCAAGATCCTGTCTCTTGTGATGGGCAGCAGTGTTTTCCCTGCCAGCCTTTGTCTGCTGTCTATTTTCCCTTTTCTGCATCTCTCTGAGGGAGATGGGGGGTGATGGTTTGTTGCTCTCAATATGTTGTGATGGAAGACTTAGTTCTCCAGAAGGAGCGTCCGCCTGGCCAGACAGGAACCATCATTGATCTGTTTGGCATCAGGCGTCTCCACAGCTCAGAGTGCTGATCAGGCTGCTGGTGGATCCACAGAGAGTCGGGCTCTATTCACACTGCAGCTGACAGCACATTGAGGCTGATTCTTTCTGCACAACATTCCCAGATTTGATGTTTGTCTGCTGAGTGTGAACTGCAAAAAGCTGCACATAGTGGGTATGTGATGAGTACACAGAGAGCATGGATTACCGAACAGACCTAATGGACGCAGGCTCCTGTTTGAAGTGACTGTTAGCATACACTGACCAGCCACAACTTGACAGTTTTTTTTATTCACCTTGGCTCAATTCTCTAATGAGAAAAGCATTTTTCATGTGTGTAAAAGGTAGTAAGTCTCTCAAAACATTTAATTTATCATTCAAAACCTAGTTTTTGGCTCAGTTAAATCGTTCATATCATTTAAGCCATACTGGTCAAAATGTATAAATGTTTTTTCACCACAATTGTCACACATTATTGTATGACTGCAACAAAATTACATCTTAATGGAAAAGCAACACGAAAACAAACAAACAAACAAAAACCATCCCCGGCAGTCTAGTAAAACAAAACAAAATAAAAACCACTGTAAAGTATAGGCTTTATAACAATATAACTTCTTATTTTCATTTTTTTATCCTCTTAGTGTTGTTGAACTGAGATAATTTTTGTCAACATCAAGTTTTCCTGTGTGATGCACCAGGGGAAAAATCCTTGCTTGATACAACCGTGCAACCGTATGTTGTTCAGCTGTGATGTCCTTCCATGCAGCATTCATGTCATGTCAACAGTGACATGTGATATGGCCTGTAGTGGATGGATGGATGGATAGCATATCCATGTGTATGTGACAGATTCTGTTAATTGAATGGCCCATTTTACGATGTGATGCTCTAACGATGAAAGAATGTTTATAACATAGAGTTTGACAATTTGATTAGTGAGACACGTACAAGGAATTTTTGTGCACTTGCTCTTTTGCGTGCATGTACCAAAACAATGCAACTTGTTAGAATTAATGAAAAACTCTGCTCTGTTGATTGCTCTTTGTTGTTGCTCATGTTTTCGCTAACCTCTCCATTTCTGGTCTAAATTCTTTGACATTTCTCATGATTTTTGACAAAAAAATCCCCCATTTTGTTATCACAACCTGTTCATGGCATTGTGCGTTGTATGAGTATTCTGTCCACCTGGACCTGAATACAGCTGCACCTTCATGCACTGCACTGAAAAAGAAATGGAGAACAACAAACAGACATACTCAAACAAATTTCAGAAGTCATGAAACCATGTTTTGTAAAGCTAGCAAGCTTGAATAGAAGAGAGAAGAAAAATACTGAAAAAACAGAAACTGAAAAAGAAAGAAAATATTAGCTAAATCTAAAGTAGCTGAACATTTGGTAGCTAGAGAACATTTAATAAAGCACTAAAGCATCTAAAAGATGCTAAAGTAACTAAATACATCAGCTAGCCAAAGTTAAAATAACTATAATAAGCCATAGAATATAATCTATTCCCATATTGCTGTTTTAAATGTGTAGAATAGGTTCAGGTAATAATCAGCTAACTGCTGAAACATCTGCACATCATAAGGACACACAAATCCTTTTTCAGATGTGGCTTCAAAACAATTGTGTGGTGACATTACTGTGATATTTGTTCTCCATTAAAAACCAAAAAGGTACTTTCTCCTGAACTGTGCTTTTTCTACAGTTTCCATTTTTCTCCTGCTGAATGTACTAACTGATTTCTGAGCCCAAAGTGCAGACAGGTCATCTGTGTAGCGATGATGGTTGTTGTGTCAGAGTTTAAAGTTGCTGTCTGATTGCTGGAAAGCATCTGGAGGCTTCAGGTGAGAAGATATTGTCAGGAATCAACAAGAAGTGTTATTTCAAAGAAAGAAAACTATCAGTGTAAAAGCTTTTTTCACTGTATGCTTTTTACGTTCACAGTCAAACCCAGAAATGTCAAAGCTGAGCGGAAAAGCAAAGGAACTCAAAACACCTCCAGAGGTCATGGTTCATCTGTCAAACACAAACTTGTGTAGCTACGGTATAACACAAAAGTGTTCCCAAGAACAAAATTAGCCACTGGGTGGTCTTACAAATCTGCTTTTCAGGAGCGGACATGAAATGTTGGGACTACCGATGTCAACACAAGTTAAGAGCTTGTGTGACCTGAAAATATTTTACCTTGTGTCTCAGTATTACAATACTGGTTTGGTCTGAATCATGTGTGGATTACTCAGTACGCTCACTGGTGCCCAGGGCCAGGAGCCAATAGCTCAGGAGACATGAACTTCCGTATTAATATTTCTTGTTTGAAAGTAATAGAGCTCAGTTAGCTCAAAGGGACAGAAAATGACCACAAAGATGGCCACAAACAGACAGTAAATGACCATAAGGAGACTAAGGTTTACCACAAAGACACAGAAAGTCCATGAAGAGACTCTCATGAAGAGTTAGCCCAAAGAAGCAGAAAACGACCACAAAGAGACTAAGGGGGCCACAGACACAAAGGAATAACAGAGAGACTGAAAAGAGCATAACGTGACCACACAGAGACAAACACAAAATAACAAAACATGAAGAAAAGAAAAATGAAAATGTAACCAAAGGCTCTAAATTGAGTGGAGCTACAAAAATGGATTTCACATCAGGTGACAGTGTTGTGCTTATTTCACTGAGTAGAAGAATTTTAAAAAGAAATGTGTGTGTATCCAATACTTGCAAGAAGAAGACAAGACGGGAAAGTTTTACTGTTTGGTGCAGGAAGCTGTCACCACAGTGGCTTTCAGACCTACTTCAAAGTGTCTGTGGGACAGTTTGGGGAGTCATTGGCTGTTGAGGAAGCAGAGGAGCAGTTGCGGGGAGCTGATTGATCCGTAACAGTGTTTGGCTGTGTGTATGAGGTAAAATATTATATAAAAACACATCAAGATGCACATTTCATGATAATGTTGCAACTTGCAGCTTTTTACTATTAACTGAAACTAACTCTATGTCGAGTGACATTCCAACAAACTACACTGTGATTGTTCAGAAATGTCTTGGCAAAAAGTTGGTAAGTAAGTTTTGCATGGTGAAAATTGCAGCTAATGTGAAATCGCTCATTGACAAATTATTGTTTCTAAAAATATTATTGACGAGCAAGACAAATGCTCAGGGAATTTGCTTAAAGTGTGTAAAGACTTTGAGGTCTTTGACTTTCAAACAAGAAATATGTCATATCCATAAATGGACGCCAGTTATAATAATTGCTTAACAACTACTATGTACAGCTGGTAATCACAAAAGTGCCAGTAAAGTCATGTAGTTAATAAGAGACTGCATGGGTGGAAGTGGAAAAAGGTATTTTATATTCAGTGTGTAATTGTTTTGTTTTGTAATGTGCCTAGGGATGCAAGACAAATTTAATTTCTGACAATAAAGTGAAATCAAATCATAATCTAATTAATTTGGTGAACACTGCAGAAGGACTGCTAACCACACATAGTGTAAAGTCCTGTGTGAAGTCGTGGTTTGGTCTGGCAGCGCTCAGCTCTCCAGCCTTGACTGGAGATCTGTTCCTGACTGCAGACAACTATGTTTCACCTTCACGAACCGCCCACCTGGCTCCATTCTGCAGGAGGCTAGGATTTACCAACCATTAAGCTATCAAGAGCTTTTGTTTGAAAAATATTTCTGTGGGCCTTTCTCCTAATTGCTTGTCAAAATCGACTTAACCATCGTCGGTGTGCAGAAAGGAGACCTGCATATGCTGTTCATTAATTCATACGAGCTCTATTCAAAGTGGATTTGGGTTTCAAAACCTGCGGATAAAACAAGCCAACATGTTCACATGAGCGCTGAATGATTTAAAGGGAAAAGAAATGCTGTTTTAAAATCACAATCAAGACGACAGGTGTTTTATTTTATTATTTTTATACCATGTCAATCAGCTGTAACACTGCTGCTGGTTATGCAAACTTCAACTAAATCTATAATATAAAAATAAGCAAAATGTAAAACGACTGTGTAAATGTTGAGTTTTCTCTTTGGTGTTAATTTTGTTCATCTTACATATTTGCAGCTGCAGTCTTTTCTTGGATGGATTTATTGTCTGTGTCTTTCAGTTGAATAGATGTTTCAGCGTCTCATAATATGTCTTTAGTTGAATGTTAACAGAAATTAAGGAGTAAAATTCATGAAGCTACATTAGGACAGTCAATGTGTATTTATATTTGACAAAAAATATGATCAAAGGGTTTGTGAACTACAAAAACATTGTGCATTGTGCTAAAATGAAGGACATTGAAGTAGTAGTATATTTTTGGTAGCCATGCTGACAAACTGTTTGGTGGCTAAAGCTGAAGTAACTCCTTGACATTAAATGGCTAAATCAGCTAAAGGTCAACAAGTAGCTAAAGCAGCTAGCACAGTAGCTAAAGCAACTAAAATGCATTATGTAGCAAAAGCAGAAACAGATGACATCAAGAGATAGATGAACAATTCTAAAGCAGTTAAAGAGAATCAAGAAGTAAAAGCTATATAAGGATATCATGTCACAAAAGGTAAGTTATTTAGTAGCTACAGGTCAGGTAACAAAAATGTTTTGTACTTCTAGTTAAAGGCTCAGTAATGAATTAATATTTTACACATTTTCTGTGAAATAAAGTCAAAGTGGGACAACACATGCTGTCTCTCAGCTGTTCTAGTTTGTTTCATGTTTCTGGGTTACATGCAGGCCTCCTGTTGTTATTCTAGTGAGACATTGTTGTTGCTACACTCCACAAATCTGCTTCCTAGCAGCCCAAGTATGAGTTCTCTTTTCAGATGACCACAGTAGCAAGTGATGGAAAAACCTGCTGCAGCCACACCAGACGTGTAACCTAACATGTAATTTAAGCTTAGCTGCTATTGAAACTCCCATATCTTCATTAAAACAGACAAGACAAAATACACATGCTCTAAAAACAATGTTAGACATTTGTGGAAACTTAGTCACAGATCTTTAAACTTGTCCAATTAAAATTGTCCAATTGGGCGAGAAGGCCTGGTTCGCAGTCTCTGCTCTAATTCACCCCAAAGGTGTTCTATCGGGTGGATGTCAGGACTCTGTGCAGGTCAGTCAAATTTCTCCACACCAAACCTTGCTTTATACACTGAAGTTAATTATTTTGATGGTGTGTCCCAAAACTTTTGGCAATATAGTGTATGTTCACTGTTCCAGTGCATTAAACCCACTCATCTGTAAGGAAAATTTCAAGACAGTTGTGTGATAACTGCTTTCAAATTAAGGATGATGGTTATCATATAGATATTACAATTGTTTGACAACACTCACCACAAAAGACTCTTCTCACCATTTAGATGAATAAACAACCAGATCGGCTGAACAAAAATAATACTGATAATCTGTTTGTCACGTAGTACAACTTCTGACCTTGTCTCGTTCATAAGTTGCAGTGGCAGTAGTAGGTAGAAGTTATATTAATCTTTAGCATCTTTTTAAGAAAAAAATGTGCATGATGACATTAATCATAAGATGCTGCCGATAAAACGTGTATGTAACATTAGACTGTGTAAATAGTGTGATTCATTACTAAGGTCAAGTGAGCTATTGTTCATATTTGCATATCAAATCAGCGACCAGTGGACCAGATATTTAAAAACTGTACTGGCTGGTAAAAGGACTCCATGGGGATTTGGGAAATACCTTGACAGTTTGAATGTGTTTTTAAACAACTTTCCAAATTTAGAAAACTTTACCATGTATTGCTTTTTGGTTTACTGACTACAGTGCGAGGTGATAGAGGCACAAGCTGAACAATTTCCTTGGCGTGCTTACTCCACAGGCAAAATAAAGGTGAGAAAAGTTTAATCCACATATATCTGTAATTAGTTAATTTCTAATTAAAGTGTTCAATAAACTCTTGCGGCTTAAATCCACAACAGTGAAATTCATCTTCTGTTATGCTGTTCCTTCCAACATGACGGCACAAACAGAAAGGCAACAGATAGTAAAGCTAAAAAGTGATAATGGCAGCAGGTGTCTTATAAAGGAGCTAAAAGGATCAGGAAGATAACTAGTGTTTGATAGCTAAAGTTACAGTATCTAAAGGACAGGTACCTGTAGGTAGCTACGGCTGAGCTAAAGGAGCTGAAGATGAAGCACAAGCTAAAATCTATTTGTAAAAAAGTCATGATAGTGGCAGGTTTCTGCCGGTCATGGTATCAGTGTCACTCTGCCTGGAGCGTCTCTCTTCATTCTGGCCCTACGCTCTGACATACTGGGACCAGTGCCAGTGCTGGAGGACATTCTGGTTTTAGCAGCTGGGAAATGACCCGACAAGTATGTACAGCACCAGAGAAAAAAGCAGACAAGGCCACAGGCTGTCAGACAGAGGTTTTTATAAAGGAAGTAACAGAGATGGTTTGGTTTGGTTTACAGTCAAACAAGTTTCTACTCTTGAGTCAAGTAAGGGAAGTTGCTGGATGTGGAAATAAATGAAAAAATGAAGGAGATTATTCTGTCTGCCTCTACTGATGTTTGTCAGAAGTTCACTGAGACCATTTATGGAATATTGCATGGGTCAACACAATCTAAAGGCCAGAGCTTCCTTATGAATATTTCTTAACAGGACTGAAAAGCCAACCAACCAAACAAAGAAACAACCAAACAAACGGCCAGCAATTCAAATATAAAAAGAGATTAACATTTTAAATAAATAAAATATAAGACTCAAAAATATAGACTCAAAATGACTGGTTGATAAATCTCCAAAAGTGACCAAATATTATCAGACTTCTCCAACTTCTTCTGCTGTTTCATATTTTTATTTTCATATTTTTTAGATAAAGTCATTTGGAAAATAATCAGTAATAAATTATATATTAGTTGCAGCTTCTACAGCAAGGCAGTTTTGAAATGCAGTATTAACACCGTAACAACAACAAATCATGTCTAAAGTGCATCAATGTCCATAATATTAATATTATTTAGGTGTATTACAATAATATGTGACAGATTCTCAAGAAGGTAAATTAGATTTCTGTATCAGCAACGAGGAGACTGTGGCGTGTCTGAACAGAAATGTCATTTGTTAAGCATGTGTCATATAACACACACACCTGCAGCTCAGCTCAAAGAGCTGTGTGGTTGTGTGCTAATTAATTTGAAATGAGGTGACTAATTATCCAAACCTGGTCTACCTCTCACTTACAGATTTACTGCTCATGCACATCCCCTCCCCATCCACCATCTCTTTGTGTAGCAGAGTGGTAGTTGCAGCAGACACGAGGCGTCATGTCAGGGATTAACTTCAGGAAAAACATGTTTTAGTCATTGAGAAAGGAAAAGAAAAGAGGTGTGGCTCTATGTCAGTATATCAGTTTCAGTTTTTCACTAAGCTACTATAAATGTGTTAAAACAGTGATATAAAGACACTCTTCAAATTTTTTTTGCTTGTGTCACTGTTAATCATTCTGTTGTGTTATATGTCAAACATGTTACAAATCAATTTTAGTATTTATGCATAAAAATTATTTTTCTTGTCCTGTATATAGTAATAATACAAAGTTAGTGATGTGTGCTATTATTTTGAATACTATTATTTTTTGCAAAAACTGTATTTCCCCCTATTTAAATCTCTTAAGTCTTCTGTTGTTCATGTGCTTCATATTTTTTAATATTATGTCTCGTGATTGATCAGACTCCTGGACTGCATCCTCAGTATCTTATACTATCGCCATGCTAATTTCCCTCACTTGCATCTTTTCCTTGCATCGTAGCCCCTCTCGTTAAAGATACATGGAGAGAGGAAGGAGGACATCCTGTCCACTGAACCGTCACCTGCAGTTACGACTGTTCCTGATGACGGCTGCTCAGCTGGATCAGCGGATAGTTGGACTTTAGATGTGGTGACCTTTAGATGTGCATCTGTCCGTATACTTACTGTCTAAATAATAATTTGAATGCACTGTTACGACCTGTAGGCAGAGTTTTTTTATGTTAAGGTTGTCTGTATGTTTTAATATGTTCATTCGACAAACATTTACACATTTCTTTTGCACATTTGTTAAAAAAAAACTACATTCTGTATATTTACTGAGTTCAAACTGAGGAGCAAGAAACCGTCATACAAGAGACTTGAGATGCACCTCTGGTGTCACTGTGAGCTTTCTGGTTTCACTTTCCCTTGTCCTCTTTAAAAATCAATGAATCAGTGCTTAAAAACACAGCTTATTTGTTCCTACAGAACCTACATGAAAAATGTTTATGTCCAGTAAATTACTATCTTCTGCAGCCACAGAGGACAGTTT
The DNA here is from genome assembly GCA_900302695.1 of Helostoma temminkii. Lineage (NCBI taxonomy): Eukaryota > Metazoa > Chordata > Actinopteri > Anabantiformes > Helostomatidae > Helostoma > Helostoma temminkii. Next base: position 29,932 of record OMLM01002741.1, read on the forward strand.
GTTCAGCCTCAGACACAGTTCATGGGTCTATGTGGATTGAATGCTTCTCTAGTGCTACCTCACTGCTCATGTCTGTGGATTCTAAGTAACATGGTAATGACATTTTTCACATGTACAGTGAAATACAAGGTACAAAATAACATTAACCCAAATTCTGAAGGTTTTTCTAGAATCGCTAAAGTCTCTTCCAACAATCAGAATAAAAAAAATAGTCCAGTACAAAAACTGTATGTCTTTTAGTTATTTCCCAGGTAGTGCAATTTTTGTTTTTAAAATCAAGGGCAGGGCCTCCAGTGATCACATGGGAAGTGCCTGGTTGAAGTAATGCTACTTGTGATGCTTTAGTGTCTTTTTGAAGAATAACATGACAGTGATGATGATACTGGATGAATTATTGATGTAACTGATGAAAACGTAGACCAGTGATCCTAAAATGGCGGCCTACCCACGAGACTTGTTTTTGTGGCCTGCGACAAACCATGTGATTGTGGCATCAGAAAATGGCCCACTTGGACAACTAGCTGGGGATCTCAGAAGTAGTCTGTGCAAATCATGTAATTTGTCAGCTGTGAACAGAATGCTAAAGTTGTATTGCTTTAGAAATGGATTAAAAAGTTGCACTGCACTGGATTGGATTGTTGTTTTATCCAGGCCATTCATCCTATAGGGATTTTGGATATACCTTCAGAAAGGCAGTAGGTGTTGTCAAATGACTTTTAATTGAATTTTGCTCATCAGTGAGTTTTCTCTTGCTACCACTCTCACTGCACCCTTTCAGTTATCTTTTTTTTTTTTAAAAGCTCCTGTGACATTGTTTCAATTCGTCTTATTTATGAAGGTAACTGATTGAGCACTCTTTCATACCACATGTTTATATTTTAGCTGGCTGCCCTATCTGTCCATCTGTTAATGTGAAGGGCATTGGATGACATTTCATAAATCCCTTTGTGTCACGAAACACTTTCATCTTTAATCCCTGGGTCACATTATCTTCACATCATGTTTGTAGGATATTATCCGGGTCTTTTGTTGCACTTGCTCTATTTTCATACTGTTTATTATTGTTTGTACATGTTGTATTATCTTCAGCACTCCCTGTTTGCTTTGTTCTCAGGTTTTATCAGTATCCAGTTCACTGCTGCTGCTGATGCCGCTGGGTTGTCCCTCTTTCCCCTCAGGGGTCGTAAAACTTTTATCTAATCTCATCTGAATTCTGTTTCTTTTTTATGACAGAGATGTGCTCTTTTCTCCATTACACTTTTCTTCTTCGTCTACCTCCTCTGCCTACCTTCTTCCCTTCCTGCCTGTCTGTCAGCCGACTGAGAGGCGACAGCAAGTCTCCACGCTGTAAGCCGATCTGCCTCGGAGAGAGCGCGAGGCAGAGCGGGAGAGGATTCCTGATACAGATCTACCTCAGAAACTCAGCCAAACAAAGCCTCACCTGTTTTCACCGCCCTGCCTTGTTCCACCTCCACCACCTCCACCACTGCTGCTGCATGACCAGCCTCTGAAATACTCCACTTTGTCAGTTTGTGCATTTTCCACCCTGGATTTGTTTCCGTTGGGGATTGTGGAAGCTTTGATACACAGAAATACCTGTTTGTAGTTGTCGATCCTTTTTTCAAATACCTCCATGCACCCTCCTCCCCACTGGTCTCACCGGAACAGAAAATTACCCCATTTACCCTCCTCCTCCTTCACCATTTTGGGTGTCCCAAATCAGGGCCCCCGGGGCAGATCCCAGACATAAAAGTTACCATTGAGGAGCCGAGTGTCCGATATCAGTTAATGTGAGATACAACTAATTAGTCCATTATCGGGCCCCCGCTCTCACCGGCTCATAAATTGGAACCACTCAAAGGTCATTTATTATTTATCAGAGTGGGTGAGGGAGGGGGGAGGAAAAAGGGAAGAGGAGGATGCAGGGAGGAGGGGATTGCTGCTTCTGCTTCAGTTTGCTTGTTCAACATATCAAGATTAGTTTCAACTACCCTGTTGGATGACTAAAGCCTGCAAACACACACACACAGTTTATCACACAGTCTTTGTGGCTGTTCAACTACAGGATGACAACACAGACTGAATAAAACCTGCAGCTCAGTTTGAGTCAGTGCAGAAACTTAAACTTGAGAGTTCAGCGAGAGGTCAGTGTAAACATGTTATTAATGAATTTTTAATGTGTTATAAATGTTGTATTGCAGCTTGTTACAGGCGTGTGTGTTAGAAAACAAACAGCTAGGCTGGATCATTACCACAACAATAACAGTAGTGGAACATCATCATTGGCCACATTATTTTCATAATAACAAACATAATAACACTCAGATAATGTCTCAAACCATAGGAAAACACAGGCTAAACAATAGGTTTTTGTCAAGCCTACTGCCCAAAAATAACATGCTGTCAGTGACATAGAATAGACTGATACACAGTAGTTGCCCAACTAATTTGTTATGGTGTGACTTGACAGTAACTTCATGTTATATCTTACACATACAAAGCTCTCCTTCACATAAACAAGTTACATATAGACCCCTTTATAGTTAGA
>OMLM01002744.1:7182-19785 GCA_900302695.1 Helostoma temminkii
TTTACGAGACAAGCCGTTTTCTGTTTAGTTATGTTTTAAGAAGTGAGACCTTCCTGAACTGCAATAGCTGCGAGATTTGTATAAACAACAACTTTATTTCTGTTGTTGGGTTTAAGATTTTAAGGAATTTACATGCTTTGTTATTTCCCTCCACAAAATCAACAGGAACTGTAATCTCAGTAATTGTCAGCTAATCATATACCCTCTTCCCTGCATAACTGAGTAATAACTAGTGGCATGTGAAAGACAGTAATTTCAGAAAAGAATCCCATTTGGTCCAAAGAAATTACTTAATTTAGATAGACGACTCATTTCAGCCACTTGGCCTCCCGTCATGTGGCAGCCAATTAACATTCAGTATTAGAAAAAAAGTAATTTGACAGTCTAATCAATACCGAACTCCATAGATTTTTAAAAAAAGGTACCTTTAACATACTAACATTAAAATGTAAAGGAGGGGAGGATTTGTACACTGCCTACGTCCCCATAAACAGAGAGAAATTATATCTGAACTCTGAACTTAATTAAGTTATTGTTGAAAATAAATGTAAGACCGCATTAATTCATTAAATGTGACATTATCGAAATCAAATCATGGGATTTTACTGCTATTTACAGAAAGCTCACTGATATAAACAACCCTTTGAACTTTGAGTGCTGCCACTCTACATCTCTTAAAATATGCTTGTCAAGTCTATTTTATAGACTTTGCAGTTCAAAAGAAGAATTCATAGTACAATGTGATAACATACCAGTCTTTCAAAGATAATGGTCATTCCAAAGCATGTCTTACATCAGCTATTGATATTGATGTTTGGTTTTTTTTCCGTTTGTTTTGCGAGAGTTTACTTAATTAAAAGGAAAAACCTGTTACACCTTATATATACAAGAGATTTACTTATTCAAATCAAACACCAACCATTATTTATTCACAAAAGAGCCACAAGTTTAAAAGACAGTGCAGTGAAAGCAGATGTATTCTGAAAGAAAGACTCCTTTATCAAAGGAAGCTGTCCATCTAGATCCTGCATGTCATGCAAGAAGATGTTCTGTACCGATAACTGTAGGGGTTTTTATACTGAAAAACAAGATCATTGATGGAGCTATATAAACAATGTCACATCTTGTTTTGTCGACACAAAAAATGACATTGGTAAGACATCAGGCATGTAAAAAACAAGACTCTGACGCTGCATTGGAAGAATGCATATGTCGCTTTACCAGTGACAAGACATTTCATAGATTTGGGACATTGAACTGACTATCTAGTATGTTAGCAATGGAAAAAATGAAATGACTCATAGAAGAGGAGACGCATGCTGTTAAAAACGAGATTTAAACTTTACACTCCATGTCTGAGTCACAAATACAACAATAAAGTATTTCTGTAATTAAAAAAGATGTTTTTGCTTTTGGACCTCACCTGATCTCTACAGTGTATTCACTTTGTGTTTGTAACTCAGATAAACACCAAAATAATACTGTTGTTTGTAAATAAAGAGATTTCTTGTTGTTGTGATCTTTTCCTGTGATCAAACATACTTTAAACTATAATACACTAAATGTTTCATTATGTCCTCTCTCACAATATTGTTCCTGTGCACATTTCAGCCTCGGCACAGAGACACAGGCTTTGTCTCTAATGCTCTAATGCAGCCAGCCAAAGCAAACAGGGCACAGCCTAACTCACTTCCAATATAAAGAAAATATTTCCTCACACATTGTGACTTTAGCCAAATGTTTAGATTCATACAATGGCAAAGTGTAGTGGATGAAAAAAAATAGATGAGCCAAGAGGTAGCCAATTTGAGCAAAGTCAGCCTGCAATTACAAGTATAGGTCAGCAAATAAGACCTCACAATCTTATAGATGAAAATATGTGATAAAAAATTAATGTTTTAACTGAAAACAATGCTTTAGGGCTGGGATTTTAAAAAACAAGTTAATAGTATTATTGTATAATTGAGGAGCACTTTTAGTAGAAGAAGCCAACGCATTAATTTTAAAACATTTATCCTTTATTTATCTATGTGAACCATTTATTTATCATATTCTTTTTTTGGCTATGTATTTCAAACTTTTATCCATTACTCTATACCATTGCTTTATTATTTTGCAACTCTTCCATTGCTTTTACATGTTTTTATCAGTGTTTCCAATATTTTTAACCAATTCAGTCATTTAAGTATCAAGTATGTATTTTATTCAAGTATTTAATTTTTTTCTATTCAAAGTTATGAATTTCAACTGTGTAATTCATTATGTTTGTCTCTTAGTGGTAGAACTAATAATACATTAATTTATGTATTTAAAACATTTATATATTACCTACTGTTTCTGCTCACTTGCTAACTAGTTACTTCTCTCTCAGCTGCAACTCATGATGTTTAGGTATTATGGACAATATGTATGACACATATAATTTTTGTTGTATTGTATGTAATGTTTATTGACTCTTTCTGTGATTCTTTGCATACATGCCTTTGCAACTACAGAAACATCCGCCAGTTAAAAGTAAGTTTAGTATTTTGGTATTGATTTAGAAAATGAGGATCCAGTTTTGTAAATGAGATTTCTAGGTCTGCCAAGGTCTTTCTGTGTGGAGTTTGCATGTTCTCTCCGTATTTGCGTGGGTTCTCTCCGGGCACTCCGGCTTCCTCCCAGAGTCCAAAGACATGCAGTTAGGTAAATTGGAGACACTAAATTGCCCGTAGGTGTGAGAGAGAGTGTGAATGGTTGTCTCTGTCTATATGTGGCCCTGCAATGGACTGGCGACCTGTCCAAGGTGCACCCTGCCTCTCGCCTGTATGATAGCTGGGCTAGGCTCCAGCACACCCACGACCCCTATAGGGATAAGGCGGTTCAGAAAATGAATGGATGGATGGATATCATGTGGGATGTGGATGTTAAGTATGTGTGTGCTTGTTTATATTTCACGCCAACGGCTCCTAAGCCTCCTTGAAACACCCCTTACCGCCACATGTCACACCCATGTTCAGAGAGGTGAAATAGCAAGGAACATACAAGGAGTGGTGCAAACACAGAAGGAAGTTATTGTGTGGCTTTGTGGAAACGAACAGGGAGTGGTACACACACGCTTGTACAAGTGTGCACAAACATATTTTCATATTACCACATTATACCAATATGAGACACGAGAACTTTGATTTAGTTTTTTTCTAAAAACAGGGAGCAGTTCCCTATTTTTGTGTGTGTGCAAATGTGCATGCTGTAATTGTGTGCATGCTGAGATAAATGTGAGTACTCCCAAATATGAGTAAGACAAGAAGGAATCCTAGTATGAAGTATGACACTGTTTATATAACACTGTATCACATTGTTAAATAAACAGTGCAGAAGGACAGTAGAAATGTATTAGGCTATTTTCTTTAATTCAGAGCTTGTTGACATTGTCCACATGTTGCCTTTCATAAAGTGACACCATGTTGCTTTGCTACTGAATTTTAGGTTTGTACTAGATATGTGTAGCTACATCAGCAAAATGGATTGCTATCTTCTCATACTGTACCTGTTTGCTCAGCTCTATGTATATTTGAGTTTGCAAATGAGGTGTGGCTATTGCTGCCTTTGAGGAACAGCTTCAGCTGCTTCCAGACAAGACAGACAACTCCTATAATGTGTTCACATATAAACAGCTGGATGCCTCTTTGATCTACTACTGCTCAGCAGCCTTTCTACAGGTTTTTAATGTTTATGGTGACCTAACAGCCACACAATAAACACTGGCCCTGCAGCGTGGTCTTTATTGATCCTAATAACCATGCTTATGCAATTTCACCTTTTACAAAAACTCAGAATTTCAAATTATACTGATATTGATTAGTTCCAATTAAAGTTATCTAAATCAATCTACGGCAGAATTTGGAGATCAAGATAAAAATAAGTGGAAGAGTTAGAGAGTGAAATCTGAAACGGCTAAAATGTGGATTGTGCAATTGGGACAAAAGTACATTTTGCACATCTCCTGCGTGTTTTTAAGTACTCAATCTAGTCTGTCTGTTAGCACTTTGTGGCAGGTCGATCTAGCTGAATACAAGGATATGTGGGAATGGGTGTGTTTCCTGGTCTTAGGTGTGTCAGCCAGTGTGAACCAGCGCAAATAGCTTGGTTCAGACGTACAATGAGTCATAGCCCATGACAACAATGAAAACAGGGCAGCTCAAACTGTAGAAGAGAGGAAAATCAGAGGATTAAATGGGATGAACGGTTGAATGTGTCCATGTGTGAATGGCGTATTTGTGTGTGCTTGTGTACTTGTTTTTTGTATGTTAATGTCTCCTGCAGGATAAGGAAGTCTTGGTCTGGAGACTCGGTCTGGACTTGGCAAAACTGTAGCTTGTGATATAATTGCAGAAAAGTAACACTACACATGGATTTAATGATTGTTTAAATTCTGCCAAATCTCTTTGTGCAACTGTTTGCCTCTCCACATTAGACATAAGACATTAGAGCCAGATGGGTGGGAGTTGCACAATTGATTTCGTAAGGAAAGTTTAATCAGGTGCAAAGAACTATCTTGACACATTTCACATTTTCTAGTAGTTCTACTATAGTTTGCAAAAACGCTGATAAAGGTTAAAGAAAAGATTTTTAGGTTCTCGAAAAACATCACGATCATGAACCGAAGTTCTTTCCATAACCAGACAATGCACCCTGTGTACTTGGGAAATGGCCCATTTGTATGAGTCATCAAGATCATTTGCATGAACATGATACAATAGAAGGATTTTATTAGAAAAACATTTGAGAATGTATCTGTTTTGCTGCTCATTTCTTTTTCTCATATTTTCTTTCCTTTGTTATATGTTTGCTACCACTGACTGCTACAAAATACTGTATATTTAAAGAAAGGTTTAACCAGCAAAATAACCTTTAAATAACCTCATATCTGTGTTTTATTTATGACTTCTGTTTTGCGATACACCAAGTAAATACTGAGTATCTCTTTCACTGGCTGTAATTTAAAAAATGACATTATTCAAAACATCTGCTTTAACTGAAACAGAACTTGTTTGATGCATTTCTGGTGTCAATAAACTAAAAGTCTTTCAACACTCCAGTTTGCTGCTCTTGTACTACCAAAACAAAATTCTGTTCCAATAGAAGAATCCTTTGTGCACAAACTTCATTAGTTCTTTTACACAATGCAACACTGTCAATATTGTTTCACCAGCCAACGCTGAACACACAGTCAGATAAACATAGTCAAAGAGTCATTGTCAGTGTTGAAGAATGTCAAAGGAAATGTATTACAGATTCAGCTTGTGTTCTTCACAAAATAATTAATTTACCATTGCACAGCACAAATAATGACCTACCATATGTTGCTTTTTCTAAGTCATACCTACAAAATGTAGCCTTTTCTATTTCATTTGATATTTTCTATTTGTCATAATAAAAACCACCCACTCTCCAGCACAAAGGTTGTGACGGATGCCAGTTCTGTGTGATCACCTGCAGCACACACACTGCTCTCTCAGTTCTTGGCTCAGGGTGATGACATATAGCTCAACAGGTGTGAAGACAAGAAACAGATAATATCTGCATTTGTTTTATCTTGGTAACATTACTTCAGCATTGCTTTATCATTACGTCTTCATGTTTGTGGCCTTCCTAATAAAATGACATCCTCATTCTTTTGATGAGCAATCTTAAGTGTAATGCAAAAAGCAATTAACTTACAGTTGATATGTTCTGAAGTACTGAAATACTGTACATTTACCTACATTTTTTAAATTTGTAAATGAAGCAAATGTAAAAAAAATGTGTGTTGCGCACAATACAGTACTCCATGCTTAATACATTTTATTTAGTGCCATCATAAATTATGTTATTTATCTGTGTTAGAAGGAGCAGGCCACCACTTTATTAGAAAGGCTACAAACATCAGGAGATAAAGTAATACTTACTTAATCATGATTACACCTCAACACTATTTCCATATATAGATAGGGATATGATACTTACTTTAATGTAAATGTATTTGTTACAGCACAATATAGAGCAAGTAAAACAAAAATAAATGACATAATACATTAGTGAGTTAATCCTAAAATGGTGCACTTCATCTTTTTGTACAGTTTTAGGGCAGTGGGCACAAAAGACCGCCTGAAGCATTTTGTCTCGCTTTTTGGTGGCTGAATGAGCTTCCCATCTGCCACAGTTCATCGTAAAGTGGATCTGATATATTGTCCAGCATAGGACTGATCTTATCCACCATCCTCTTCTCTGCCACAGACTGTCCACTTCCAATCCTACTATAGATTTTTACTTCTTGATCAACTTGTTCAGTCTGTTGCCCTAGTCAGCCCCTGATAGCAGCTCCCCAACACACAACAGTGAAAAAACAGAGTATGTGCTACTATAGACTGATAGAACGTTTTCAGGAGCTTGTTGCACATGTCAAAGGAACTACGCCTTCTGAGTAAGACCAGTCTGCTCTGTCCTTTCTTGAAGAGTGCATCTGTGTTGTTTTAACAGTGTAGTTTGTTGTTGATGTGGACTACTAAGATATTTGTGTGACTCTACCATACAAATTCTTGTATCTTGTGTATTTCCCAAAAACGTTATTGATTTCTCTATAGAAGTGATGTTATATGAGAAAACTTTGAACTATAATTGCAATTATACATTTCTGTGAATGTGTTATCTTAAATAGGTAATACTATTTCGGATAATACTGGCTGATTCTACTTACTTAGCTCATGGGCAGTTGTCTACAACCCCCGAGCTTGGTGGTTTAACTCCGCGTTACTCCAGTTCCTGGCCACATGACAAAGTGCCCCTCGACAAGACACTGATGTTTCAAAGGAGCTTAGTTAATGATGATTACAATCTTGGAATACAACAGGATACTTGTGCACCACTGACTGTGAAGAAGACATCAACATCATTATTAACTCAGAAGTCAAGATAATTCAGTGATACACTGCTTTAGATTACTCTCCCTCCCTTTTCACTTTTAACCTGCTACAGCAAGAAAAAGCTGCTTACACATCAGTAATAGTGATTTAGTAATATAGTGCTCACAGGTATGATTCCTAGGTACTTCCTTATGAAACATCTTACTAATGATATGTTAGCACAAGTTCTGCAACATAATCATGAGTCATGTTTATGTCATCTGATGAATTTAAGTGCAATATCCTCAGATTTTTAGCTCTGTTTTTGGTCTCCACCAAATCTCTAGTGGATTTACAGCTGGCTGTGCATCCTTATTTTTTGGTGCTTAAAACAACGTCTAGTGGATTTACAGCTGCTTGCTGCTGACTATACTGTGAGGACAGTGAACAGTTAAGTGAACTCACTTATAACTCAGTAAAGCATAAGCAAGGTGCAGGTTCATCATTACAAGTGACAACTTTTACAGTGCCATATCAATTATAGCTGCAGGAAAGATGCAAGATATTTGCCTGCAATGAACATTTTGTATATAGCTCATCTGAATGTTACTTGTGTCACAAAACTATATGAATAAATGTGTCATCCATCCACTAAAACAATTTCCAAATATATTTGGACATTTTAAATGTTAACCTGTCGGCGTATTTGTTTAACTGTTCTTAATTTGGCCATTTGTCCACTACTGTTTAGACTAAAGTCAACAAAGTTTTAAATATAATTGGGAATTTCCTGTCTTGTAAAATTACTATGGAAGGTAATGAATGTCCTCATCCTCTTTAATTTAATTTACTTTAATTTAATTAGCACTGATAATTGGATTTACTTCATCTTCTTGGCAAAATAATTAGAACACTAAACTAAAGGCATATTCCTGGTCCCCACGTAGCAAAATGTTTACCCTGAACTGAATGAACATGTGAAAAGTATAACCATACATGTGACTATGTGTTGTCCAGCCCCTGAAGTTCTGTGAGTAAGCAAGCTGGGGCTTCTCAAAACAAAGTGGACATAAAGTTACCACAGGAGCAAAGCGTATCCATGGAGAGATTACAACTACGAAGAAATCCCAGTCAGCTAATGACAGTCTGCAGTCCTCAAGATATACTATCTTGCAACACACACAGGTCAGCCTGATATTTGCCATCACTATAGTAACTTGTCATTGGTAATGCTTTTGGAATCCCCCTCAGCGCGTGCTCCCATACTCACACACGCATAAACGCACACTGATGATTCAGAGAGGCAAGCTGTTCCTTTGGTGTAGAAAAGAATGTAAGGGAAAAAGGGGAATAGGAGACAGACTGAATTGTGGTTTCCACTGCAAATTGTGACTCACAAACACAAGGGAGGGACAGAGAAAAAAGAGACTATTCTGGGATGGCTGCTATAGCAACATAATAAGCAAGGGGGCAGGTACTTACAGCAATGTTTCCATAGCAATGCCCTGTGTGTGTATGGATAAATATCACATGCCACAAAGCTGGCAGCGGGGCAGTGAGGAACTCTGCTCTACTTTGTTGCACAAAGTTTGTAATTGTTATTTTAGAGAAGACACCCCCTCCCATCTGTCCTGTTTTTCAAATGCTGACTGGTCTTTTTATGTCTGTACATTAGATTTATCTGAATGCACTGGTGCTGGGAATATGTCTCACAAGTTAAGTCACGCCACTGCTGTCACATTACGCAGTAACTAGGTTACTTAAAACTTACCTTCAGGTGCTTTTCTGTTGCAATTGTTTCTCCTCCCTCTCCACCCTGTGACTAACCTCCCATCTGTGTGCTTCAGCACAAGCAGACACCTTCATGAACTGCACATTCCAGTCATAGTTGTAAATGTTCTATACTTTCTATAGGTGGAATATAAACCACCAGCAAGTCAATACACGAAACAGCAATCACATGTTACAAACAGGACTGGGGTGCCTCTTTGTTCAGGAGGTACATCCAGAAATAAACTGCCTCTTACTTATCTGAACATTGCAACAGGAAGTCTATTAACGGCCTCGAAAAGAAGTGAGACAATGTCAGGCATTGTAAACCGTTCAGAGTTTTAGGTATTACCTGCAAATGGACTTGTGTTTCATCAAAACATAATGAATAGCCCAGGGCTACTTTGAAGACTGAACGTTCTGTACACACCCAAACCAAATAAAGCTGTTACTGCTATTTCTAATACACAATGCTGTATTTTATGTATTTCACCAGTTGAAAAGGACTCATTACTACTTAATAAAAATAGAATTTGTATTTTTTATTAGAATTTAATACTTGTTTTTCCATGCATCAATATTTGTGCCCCTGATATTACATATTAGAGTTTTGCTTTAGTTTGACAACATCACTCTCCTGCCCCACCTCCAGATTCTGGTAATATGAGCCTGAAGCAACAGTGGGGTTTCATGTCCAAAAGCGCAGGGGCTGTCTGTTTTCCCTCCAGTGTACCCCTCCTCTCTTCTCTCATGTCACGCACTTTCCTCGCCTCTCTCACACTGGCAACCTCTGCTGTGGGACAACACAGACTCACCAAGAAATACATAATTAATCATCACATCTCCAAACTACATCTATAAACAAAACTACTAAACTACTACATCTCTGCTGTTCAGTTTCGTCTTGTCTTTCTCTGTCTTTTCCAGCTATTTCCCCTCAGCAGACTCACCTTTGACCTCCCTCATTCTATTCCCTTGCTGAAATTCCTCTGCCGCATTGCAGAGCCACAGAGATATGTGCAGCTCACACCCCTTTAAATGCACGTAAGAAACACCCCTAACTCAAGGTTAAGATCTGATGCTCACTTTTTTTGTATAATACAAACATACACCAGGATGTACAATATTTAGACATTATAAGTTTGCACACTGTTTTACATGTCTGTGCTTGAATTCTAGTTTAGCATTCACGTTTGCTCTACTTAACATACAAAAGGGGGACTTTGAGGTGAAGTAGCCCTCGAGTGCTGACTAAAGATCAACTTTCCTGTCAGCATTGCTTTTTGTGTGTTAGTAGGACACACTCCAGACTAGAGTGAAGGGAAATCTCCATAAAACTTGGAGGGTGAAACTTGATATGTGTGGAGACAGAGTGTTGTTTCTGTCCACCTAGAGACGTCCTAGTGAGTAAGAAACAATGCTGTCATACGCTTGCATGGGCCATTAGGCCCAGACACTTTTGCAGAACTGTAAACATGTCTAAAGGGTGAAGAAAATATCTATTTATGGACTTTGTGGCAACAGTCACTACCCTGTACATTCTACACATCTAATTATAACCCATTTTACACCTCAAAAACATTACACACAGAAGAGAAACTTCCAAAGCTATAGCATCTGCAATTCAGTGAGATCCTTTAGAGAAAACTGTGTTGGATCTCTGCCTCCAACTCCCCAGTGTTAGCGCTTCTCTGTTCCAAGCCCTCCACAGACCGCCTCACTCTTTTCCAGATGTGTGTCATGCAGTACCAGATGCTCAGCATATGCATACCATGCCTAAAGCTCCTACAGGGGGCTGACAGCCACACAGAGACCATGTGTGGTGAAACAATACAACCTCTCTGTGTTCCTCTCTCACCAGTGCTCCTCACAGCTATAACTGCTTTTAAGAAAAATCCACCCCAGCCCCACCCCAGTGCACGGACATAGAAAAAAATGTCCAGGGAGCAAGAATTTGTAGAAAGGAAGGAAAACGAAGTAGTAGTGAGTGTGTGGCCAAAACAGAAATTAAGAACTGGGGGAGGGAGACTGGCAGTGCTCGAGGAGAAAATGTTGCTTTTGGCATAAGATCTTATATTGTTCTTGTGGTTTGCTTTAGTTTAGTTTTTTAACTGTTACTAAACACAAATAAGGACCAGAATACAGTATGGACTTGATATTGTTGCTTTTGTGTCAGGAACATGACTCAACCATGTGGTTGATCTGTTGGCAATAATTTGGCATGTGAAAATGATCAAAAGGTTTTTGTAGCACCACTCCTTCAGCAACCAAAGGGTTAGCTATCAGCGGTGCTGTAACTGCAGTAAGGCTGTGCCTGAAGTCGAAGTTAATTGCTCAAGTTACAGCCCTCTTCCACCATGATCCACAGGATGGGTGAGTCATGCGTTCAAGGACTTGGGCGCTCCGCTGTTGTGGGAACATTTCCATTTTTTTTATTTCCATGAGACCACAGAGCAAACTAAAATGGCCTCCCTGATTCAACACTATGGTGGAAGATGGTTGTGCCAAAATGATCTTGAATCATGCTTAGTAAGTTGGAAAAAATGACACATCTGACTCACTCCCAGATGAGATTCTCCTCTTGTGCATCTGTCATGTGTGTGTGTGTGTGTGTGTGTGTGTGTCAGAGAGGGAAGAAGAGTTCCACCCCAAATTTTCTCAACTTCAAAATGCAGGCAGTATGTTATAAAATTAAGTGATTATACAAAGGCTAATTTGTCTAAAAAGATTAAAAAACATCCTCAAATTGACTGACAATTCATAATATGACAAACTATTTACTCTGTTAGTAAAAAAGGAAGCACTGAACAGAAGTGTTACTGCAGGTATGGAAACAGTCGTCAAACAAACAAATGTTGCACAAACATCTGATGAAAAAAGTTTTTCTTATTGAACGATACCAGTGTGCAGAAGTAGACTCTGAAACACAGCATTTCTGCATTTAACTTGGGTGTGGTCAAACCATACAGCAGATTTGTATATCTGACATGCCACGTAAAAAACGTACTCTCAAATAGTACTGCATGTACAATATACTGTATGTATTTATTACAAGGTGATAAACCTAAAGACACAACTGGCTAATTTTGTAGTTTGGAATCATTGTGCAAACTTTTCTATTTTCAGAGAGACTGGTTTAAGAACGTACATGGATTCAATTTAAATGTTTTAATAGAATATGACAAAACAACATTCTGGTGTCTGAGAAATTTTAAAGGAAAAGTTTTATGTCAGTGACCCTCTGCCTTGTGCATAATAAATCAAGAGGTATCCAAATGGATGTTCTTTATAAAAATTAGTTCCAGGCATCCTCCTCTCCTTAGGGAAGAACAAGCAACATCAAAACAAGAACCCATAGCTTAAAGCACGACATTCTCATCTTAGAGCAAACCACAGAGCTCGGCCCGGTTATTATCCGTTGGCTGCACTCCATTCAAGATTACCAAGCCTTTGCCTGCCCTCTGCAGTGATAAATGAACACTGCAAGACCCACTGGGCTTTTAACCTGATGTTTACACATTAAATGCTGTAGCCATTAGGATTTAACAAGGGTTACAGGTCAAAATACCATGAGGGGCTACATTTATCCACTCAGTTCATACAGACATAATGGATCATAGCGTCTATAGTGTACTATAGACAACTTTGATACCAAGGTGAATAGTACCGTTTCACTGACCTCTTCTGGTTGAATATTTCAAACCAAGCCTCCTACCACACCCAGCGTTGAGGTGTGCACTTCTGAACCACAAACATTGATGTCAGTGTATTTAATGTATTTCTACATAACTGGAAAATTCTTTAAATAAAAACAAGTGAGATGTTCTATTGCCGCATGGTTCTGCAAGTATTTATTGGTTTTGGTGTGCATCAAATGTCTTATTTATGGGTGGCATTTTTTTTGCTCGATATAGTTAAGAAATTAAATTTGCTGGAAAGAAAAAAAAAAAAAAAAAAAAACAACAGATTT
>OMLM01002744.1:20767-31945 GCA_900302695.1 Helostoma temminkii
CCTCATTCATTTCCATGTGTTTGTGCGGCCCAAAATCGCATCGGCACTCCACCGAGAGCAGTCCAATTGCAGAGAACCTGAGGTCTTCGTGCAGACAGGTCTGCAGAAAGGCAAAAAGTTGGTAAACCTTGGTGCTCATCTTCTCAAGCCGTCAACTTGTTCGACTTGGCCACGGTACAGCTGCAGCTCTGGAATGAGACTGAACTCACCCAATTCCTGCAGTTTTTTTTTTGTTTTTTTTTTAAGATTTCATGGACCCACACCCTCTTATGCCACAGCTTGTCTCCTAACAGTAAAAGTAAAGCCAAGGCCTGTTGCTGATTTACAAATACATGATACTGCTACTTAAAAATCAACCAGCTGCTGGAACACACGATTTGCACGTTTGCACCGCACCCTCATACTCAGCACAAACTGCATCCCATCTGAAAACACCATTATCCAAAAAATATTTTGTCTCAAACTTATGCGACATAGTACTGCAGTCCACACATTCTTAGGGTTGGGACATCATTAAGTCAGGACATTGTAAAAAGTGTATTTACATTTTTATATACTTACTGTGAAAGCCAATTCCTGGCCTCTGAAGACCCAGATGCCAGAGATGCTGCTGTCGTTGTTGGTGCCAAATAAGATGACGCTGGCGAAGGCGTTCTTTCTGAGTTTATCCAGGCGCTGGAACATACCTGTTAAGATTGAAGACATTCGATAAATGGTGAAAACAGAACAATATTCCAGGTAACAGATATTAGGCTCAAGTTTGGTTGAGAATATTTGACTCCAAGAGAGGTTTATTTTAGAAGAGGTTTATTTGAATGCGAACCTCAGTTTCATGCTGACCATTCAGAGATAAAAGCACAAACTAAAACACCTGCAAAATACTTCTCGTCTTACAGTGCAACATTTCATACCCCAGGATCAGTCTGATTGTGACCACAGCATGAACCAGCCTGTAACTCACTGAAACAGAGGTGACTGGGATGAATATGGTCTCAAGTTTTTCTTCCCCTGTCAGATTAAGACACGGTGCCATTACTGGACACTGCCTTGCCCAATGACAGGGGACCATCAGTATTTCCTCAAGATTGCCGACTTCTGACTGAAGTACACTAAAATGCAGGCATTTCATACATTTCATATGAACGTTTGTATTCTTTAAGAGCATTTCTTTTAAACTCAAATCTGGAGACCCAAAATATCTGAACCATTGTTTTAGGGTAGTATATAATAAGTACTTTTTGCAAAACTTAAGCACTGGCTTCAGCAGAGACCAACCCTTCACTTATACTTAGCTATATAGTAATGAAATCCATGCATGCGAGCACATGATTGGTATCAATCAAAAATAAAATTGAAGCTAGTCTATCCAACATTTATTCTCTTATCTACAACCACAATCTAAGCTCTAATCTACTAGGTCACATCAAGTTCCCCAGCCCACAAACTTCAGGACACATTAAGATGGAAGAAACTCATAGCAACACATGAATCAGAAAAGCCCCATACATGCAGAACCAATGCCAAATTTAAATCCCTTTCTCTAGTTAGTTCTGAAATTATTTGCGTGACACTCTTCAATCAATTCCTCTTAGGTCATAGTGTTGGGTAAAGTGGCTGCTGCCAAGTCTCACCTGTGATAAGGTTGCAGCTCTTAAAGGCAAGTGTAAGCTCCTCTGGGTATTTGTACTGGCCATACCAGATGGAATACCCCTCGCGGTCAAAGTGCTCCCAGAAGTGGGGAAGGGCTACTGTCAGGGTGTCCTCATTGGAATACTTTCTCTTGAACTCGTCCATGACAAATGCGCTTTAATAAACAAAATAAAGATAGATCAGGTCATGTCTACCAGGAATATTGCAAAAACAACAATACAGGTGTTGCTTTTTGTAATTGCTGTACATAGCGATTACAAAATGCAGTGCCCACACATTGGACTAGAAAAAGTGTGTTCAAAAATCATGTTTGTGGCCACAGCATGAACCAGTCTGTTGCTCACTAAAATCGAGACGACTGGGATGAATATGGCCTTGAATTTTTCTTCCCCTGTCAGATTAAGACTTAGTGCCATGAATGGACACTGCCTTGCCCAATGACAGGGGACCATCCATTTTTTCCCCAAAGAGAAATTAAAACACGGCCCATTTCTTCCCGACACATGGTCTGCAGGTCAAATAGCTTGCCCTGTGAGCAATTTAATATTCATTTCATGAAAAGCTTCAAATGTACCACAGAGTCTATTGTGTTCATCCACTTCTTGAAAATGAGGTACACATGGAAATCAACTGCTGAGGGAATCCGTGTATATGCACCTGCAAGATCTCCACAGTTAGCTAAAAATATTACAAATTCTAAATGATAACTGTAAAGGAACACATACCTAAATCTATAGACAAAGCAAGCGGTAGGAAGTTCTTACCTCTTTGGCAGGTGTGCAAAGGGGTCCTTGGCTTTGGGTTCAGCAGCCAAAACAGCATCACAGTCATCCATCTCCTCCTCTGGGGCAGGCTTCTTCTCTTCCTTTTTCTTTTCTTTCTTTTCCTGGGGCTTAGCTGCCTCTTTTCCTGCCTTCTCTTTCTTAGGAGGAGCCTCTTTCTTGGGCTGCATCTCAGCAAATTTCTTGGCTGGATGAAAAAAACACCACCAAGAAAAATGTTGGTCATTTAATGTTCCAGTTTGACAAATGTTTAATTTTGCACTCTCTGGGACAATCTTTGGCGAACACAGCGAGACCTTGGAAACAAATTGTGAAATATTACAAGCGAACTGACATTTGTTTACAAGGGGATTTTGCATTGCTAAAAGTGACTCAGTATTTCATCTGGTTATTAAATTTAATAGGCATATCACTGTGCACGCTGAGTATTTGTCAATTTACATCTCATTCTCTTGGTGGAATTCTACAACCATGACTCTGCTTTAAAGAGGACATTCTAACAAAAGATTAACATTTGTTTCTACTGGTCACACTGCTGGTGGCTCACCATCAAACTGGGCCATCTTTTCACACAGCTTGACCTCTCCAAGGACGGCCTTGAACTGGGGCTGGTTGACACAGGTGACGAACCAGCGGGTCACATTGGCGTATGGCTGACGGAAAGAGGGCTCAAGGACCTACAGGGAACAGCAAAGTGTTAGGCTTCAGTTATTAAATACACTTGCCATTTCTGTTGCGAAATTGTGCTGTTCTGTAAAGTCCACCCACTTGGAGACGGAATGTGGGAAAAATAAATATTTATAATCTTTTTTATAATGGCAAGTGAAATTACACAGGGAGCAGAGGGATGAGATGAAACTATAAAAGTTAATGGCAGTGAAATTTTAAAACTTTGTGAAATGCTATTAGTTGAGTTGCAGGGTAACGGGTCACAATACACATAATTTACCATCGTCCCTCTGCTTCAGATCATACAAGCACATTTAGCTGATTCACATGTCATTTCGCTGATGAAGTGGTTCTAGTGAAGTATTTAATTATTGTCCAAAGTGTGTGCGTGTGTGTGTGTCTCTCTCTCAAACCTGTTTGTAGAGCCACAGAATGGAGCACACCACAGTAATGTCAGCAAGACTGACTCTCTCTCCGACAAGGAAGGTGCGGGTGTTCAGATGTTGGTTCAGCACAGTTAGGATGCGCTTAACATCCTCCTTTGCCTGCTCTGTGGCCTAGAAAGATTCAGACAGACATGACTATCCACAATTATAATATTCTGTCTACATAGGAAAACGCCAAGAGTCTTGTACTTTGGCCAAATGGCTCCCGCCTACCAAATGATGATTTAAGTCTTCAGCTTGGCCAGAAAATGGCTGAGCTACATACCTGCTTGTTGAACTGCATGATTCCCAGGGTGGGGAAGACCCATGCGCTGGCTGGAGGGATGATCTCTGAGTCAGCAAAGCTCACCCACTGCAGCACCTGGGCTGCGGCCTGGGGAGTGGCACCACGCAGGGCATCATTGCTCACTGCACAGAAATGCATTTTCAGAAATTACAATAAAGTCTACTCATTTTACGCTGTGTGCACTGAAAATATACAAGTTCAGCATTTATGCATTCCTCTAGTGGATAAGTGACTGTATAATTAGGTGAATAGGAAACTATGGGCAGCATATGCTGGCTCAATGGTTTGACACACTGCATACACTGGACTCAATCTGGAGAACATCCAAATTGAGAGTGCTTGAGACAAACTTTTAACAAACTATATAATTATCAGAAAATGAGAGACTTACGGTAGTGAGCAATGGCATTACTCTCAAACAGACAGAAGCCGTCATCCCCCTGGTAGGCAGGTACCTACAAACAATAGCAGAATTTAAAAAAAAAAAATCTTAATGCATGTAGTACATTTCCATCTAGACGATTTCTAAACGGTCATATCTACTTCAACACATAACATGACAAAAACAACAGCGTAGTCAAACCAGCTGACATTTTTCTATTTAATTTCATGTAACAATTTGCCAACAAACTGACTTTATGAATTGCATAACCACATTTAGAATTGACAATGAAACAATAGAGACAATTATAAAAAAATAAAATAAATAATAATAATAATAATAATAATAATAAATAAAATTTAAAAAAGGTTTCCCAAGCTGAGTTCAACCGCAAAACTAGAACAATCCCATTTGACCAAATCAACCAGATGCACCAACCTTGCCCAGAGGAAAGTTGCTGAGGAAGGCAGGAGTACGGTTTGTCTGCCCGAAGGTGAAGGCAGGGGGACTGCTGGCTACTTTGAGGCGAGCACCACTGTACTGGGCCGCAATCTGTGCCTTGAAGGCCCTCCAGTTTTCTGGGTACGTGTACAGAGTCTGAAAGGAGAGGAGACAACAATGCAATCACTGAACGATCACAAGCATTCAACTAATCTGAACATGTACATTGTGCATCACATTTTCACCAATGGAATAACCAAATGCGGGATGTGCCATAGGAATATTCTTAAAGCAACAGTTCAACTTACTTTTAAATACAATTTAGTAATGACTTAGACTTGAAGCATGATGCTAAAAATTCTGCCACCAGCATCTGGGTGCTCGACCTTTTACTACTGCACTAGGCAGAAAGAGCTGGGTGCAGATGGAAACGTCTAGAGAAACTGGCTGCCACGGCTACATGAAGTGTTCATCATCAAGAAAATGAATTGAACCTATATTCACGTGGCTATTAGCTGTCTGCTAGCAGTCATTGCTGGCGTTATAATCCGTCTTCTTTTGCAGTTTTAAAATAGTACACCGAAAACAGACGGGCGTGCTCTGTTAATAATAAACGAATACTTATTCAAACGAACACTTATTCAAACTGTAACATTTAAAGTTTTCACAGCATGAAACTGCTAAGCTAACGTGGCACAACCCTGGGCCAGTAAAGGGACGTCATTCAGTTACAATGCAACGTCAGGATAGCAAGTGCTAACCTAAGTTAGGACCAACACTGAATGAAATTCTTTGTAAATACACATATTTACGGCTCCCTAGCAAACAGACTCATTTATTCACATATAAATATGTTATGTAGGAGTGCAGATGGCACTGATTTTGACTGGATTATGCCAGGAAATTTAAAAGAAAGCTCCACAACCGACAACTCTCCATTTTACTCACCCCTGCCGCCATCTTCAGGACGAGAGAAAGAAAGAACGAGGGCGCGCTCGACTGACGTATTTACGGCCAGGAGACGTGCGCGCCCTTGAAGTTTGCGCGTTCACATTTCGCACCAGGTGTAAAACTGACACTTGATATCTTTGATTGAAGAAGAAAAAAAAAAACTACAGATGACAGCAGCTGACAATAATAAAGGTCAATACTGTAACGGCATACTGTAATATTTAAAAATAAAAATGCATACAATATAAGAACAAATAAAATACTTTATTACAGATAACATACAAAAACTATTTGTGACTGAGATGGAAATTATGAAATCTATATGAACTGAGTATTACTTTTATACTGTCTATCACGTTGCTCTTAATTTAGCAAGTTCTCATGTTTACATTTTCTTTATCTTGGACCACGTCTAATAAAGAGTCTACAAATGTAGGCGATACAGCAAAGTAATAAAATGAAATGGCAACAAAGCTTCAACACCTGCCAACACACGTTCTCATTCACTGTAGAAAAATATTTATTTTAACAAAGAACTAAGCCACTACATAAAAAGTCCCATGTGAAATGTGCTTTGCTGGAGGGAAATCAGCTCACAAGACCTGTAAATGAAAAATAAATATTGTATAAACTGTATGCTTAATAGTGTTCTATTGCAGTTTATTGTAGCACTATGACTCAGGCTTTCTACACTGAGCAGAATAATTTACATTATGTAATGCATGTTATCCATTCATGTCTATTTGTAGTAGTACTCACCCAGATAGTCATCCATGAGAGAGCCAATAGCAAACTGAAAAACAAAGATAAAGGTTGTTTTTAATGTTTAAACTAAAATTAATAAACAGTACACCATTTCAATTTCTATATAAAAAAAAAACAAAACTTACAATGTCATTCTTGTCCACTCTTGTTCCCACAATTTTTAGTCGGATCTCATCGTCTTGCTGGATTACAATGTCCTTTTAAAAGAGAATTTAATTTTAAAAGTTCAAGTCTAAGAAAAAAAATATCTTTAGGTGAAAGCAGCAGGTATTACACTGGATTCTTCTAACGGCTGACGATAAGAAATAACAGTGAATATTCTTACCTCATCAACCGTCTTATAACAAGGAGGATTAGAGTTAGGGTCAAATTCCATTTCTGAGGGGATGGACTGCAAAAACAGGTTCTTGTCAGAAAAGCTATACAAGATATAAATGAAATAGTGTATAAAAGCCAAACCACCACAGACGTTAAACTGACTCACATGGCGAGAGATGAAGCAAGACATGGGACCAATTTCTGTGAACAACCCAACCTGTAAGAAACAGAACTATCATTTAAATTGTGCACAAACATTATTCATCAACTCCGTCCTGTATTGCATCTGTTTATGCAATGCATAGAGTGGCATTCATAAATGCAGAGTAGTGTTTGAATCTGTGTTAATGAACACTGTCTATGATCTACATTGAAACAGAAATTAAGGAATAAACTGCAGCAAAAAAAAGTGATTATGACCTTTCTGACTTTTAATAAATATAAGAATAGCATATCAGCTTATAAGCATCTTGCACCTTGTTAACCTGAGTGACCACAGCATCCACCACTTCCCCTTTGAATGGACGAAACACAATGGCCTTGTACTTGACTGGATAGAGGACAAATCCTCTGCCTGGTTGGATTACACCTGCTCCAATGTTGTCAATGGTGGTGACTGCAATTACAAAGCCATACCTGAAAAAGAGACATAAATTAATCTACATAATATATATATATATATCTCAGGTTTTTCCATTGAGAAACCCATCTATCCATTATCCTAACCATTTCTTCCTCTTGAGTGCTTAAGCCTAAATGGCACTGGGAGAGAGGCAGAGTACACCCTGGACAGGTCTATCACAAAATTGACAAGACTTATAACCACTCACACTCACACCTTGTCTCAATTCAGAGATGGAACTTTATGTCCATGAATGGTGGGGGGAGGCCTGAGTACTGAGAAAACCCACACAGACATAGGGAAAACATGCAAACTTCACACAGAAAGACACCCAGCCATGCAGAAATGTTAATGCAGAATTAATAAATCTGCTGTGTGTTCTGACACTGCCCTGGTGCCTTACAGGGCAAAAACAACATCAGCCATTATCTGTTCTCTTTGATTTGATTATAACACAAGTAGCACATATAATCCTTAGGCCAAATATTCTTGAACATTTTTACTCAATAAAGATGGGGCATGTAGCTCAGTTGGTAGAGCAGTCGTCTTCCAACCCCAGGGTTGTGGGTTCGATTCCCAGTTCCTGCTGGCTACATGCTGAGGCGTCCTTGGGCAAGACACCAATACCCATAGTAGTCCCACACTTGTAAGTCTTGATAAAAGCGTCTGCCAAATGACTAAATGTAAAATGTAAAGAAGTGCCCGCAGTCATAATGGTGATGACTGAAGTTGTTGTTTAACTGCCTGATACTAAGGGCCACTGTGAGCACATGATTTTTATACACAGAAAAAGATAAATACAACAAAAGAGGGGGCACCTAATTTCATTTGTTAATCTGTTTTTTCTCCTTTAAGTGTGTACACGAGCCTCCGCTCTGAACTGTACTTCAGTGCTACGTGAACCAGCAGAATACATGCAAAAATCAACAAAACATCAGGCTGGCGATATACTTGCTGTTAACACTTTCCAGTGAAATAATGGTTTATTTGCTCTTTGCCTAATAAGATCCCTACAGAAGTAGGTATTTGATGCTGCAATAACTCACTTGCCAGTGCAGGTACCCTCCACTTCTGTGAAAAGCTTCTGTTTCACGGTGTTGAGTAGGTTAGGCCCAAAATATCTCGGGTGTAGTAAGATTTCATGCTCCAAAGAAATCTGTAAACACACAAAGACAACGAGTTCGTCATTAACTTCCTGACTGCACAACGTTATGGCTACTTACTTCTTTCTTTTTTTAAACTTCTATTATTGTTATCTTGTGATGCTGCTGAAGTGTTTCTCCATGGTACTAAACAAAAAGGATGATCAGTGTAGTAAGGATTTGGAGTTGTATTTAGCTGACATGATATTAGCAATGCTAACCAAACTGATATCACGCTGTACAAACACCGACAAACAAAACACCCTCACACTGCTATTAGTAGGTTCATACACACACAGTAACATGCATACTTACATGGTAAAACATTTCCGTTAGAATGCTAAATTCAGCTTCGATTACTATTGTTGTTTTGATAGATTATCCAAATCGTTTTTTAACTTAATGAATGAAAACCTGACGCGCTCCCAACCAGGTCTCTTCCGGGTTACAGGGCTGATGTTGGGACTTTTGTTGCCCTGAGTTCTGTATGTCAGGGATCATACCGCCTGTGGTCAAACAGTTTCATTCACTGTTTTTTGGTGATGCAAAGCATTAGCATTACAGCATTAGCTGTAACTCTAACTGTCACAAATGTAACTAACAAATGTAATTAGTTATTTGTGGGCTTAACATAGAGCAGCATAACATAGAGGTACACTGCTGCCATGGCAACACCTCCAGTGCACACACATGCTGACCCCTGGCGGTGAGGAGGCTCAGTGTGAGAGGGCGGGGCAGAGAGCGTGATTCAGTTCTGCGCTGTGATTGGGTGGTTTAACTGGCCTGTGCCAATACAACAACAAAGCAAAACAGGGATTTACAAGGCAGAGTGGTGTGACGATTGGTATATGTAATAACCTACATGCGACTGTAGTACAGTAGTATAAACAACACTGAGTGGTGACAGTCGGAAGACTGAAAACTGCACTTCCTATCCAGGAGAGGCTAAATTAATCTCCAACCATGGCGTGTAACATCCTGAAGTTCTGTCGTCCGCCTGTATTTACACAACTTGTAAGCTGTGATACTTTGTATAACGTATGTTTGCTTGAGCTCTGTTTCTGCATGAAACTTCTCTTTCCCCCGACCAGGTGATTCTCCGTAAGTTCTGCGTGTTACAGGGGAAGGCGGTGGCTGGGACCAGACATTTCTCCTCCAGAGATCATCCAGACAAAATAAGTCGATATCCTGTCCCCTACAAGAAGGATCTTCCTTATGATATAGTGGAGCTTATGGAGGAAGTGGAGACAAAGGTTGCAGAAACTTAATGTGATGCATTGAACTGAACAACACATTACGATTGTCACTATAGTGTGAGTTATGTTACCTGCTTTTTTCAGGGGGGCTTTTTACCCAATGTCTTCAAAGTCCTCGCTCATAGACCATCAGAGTTCAGAGCTTTCTTCGCATACTACAATGAACTAATGAACAAAGAAACAGGTGTGTTTGTATGTATGTTGCTTTAGATTTCCAGGATAGCATTGGGGTAATGGGGTAATGTAAAACCACTTTTAAGATGCAGGTGGTACATGTAGTAGCAGGTGTGATGCTGAATCCTTTTTTCTCTGGTGGCAGGTAGCATGCTATAGCCGTGCTAATGTCTAGTAGAAACAGGTCGGGAAACTGAAGTAACCTAACAGTCTTTAAGATCAGCATGCGCTGTTTGGTGTCCTACATTTATTTGTAGTATATTATACACATCTGGGACAAAGCTGTGCAGTTTCTGAACAGACAAACAAATTATGGTATTATGGCCTCTCTCCGATTATCTGTACACTGTTCCAAAGCAGGTTTACTTATTTATCTGTATAGTTTTGTTGCCCAGAACCTACTTAAATCTAGGTCATGGGCTGCTTTTCTTCTAAAATTAAGAAAATATCTTTCTTTATTGTCAAATTGTGAAATTTAGTTTGAGAGCGTGCATCCAACTTTTCCAGGGAGGTTAAGCCTGTATAAGTGTTGTTGTGTGTTTTCTGATTTCACATGAATGTAATATCTGATGCCTTCCAGGCAGATTAACCAAGGCAGATCGTGAGCTGATTGTAGTGGCAACCAGTGCCCACAACAAGTGTCTTTATTGTGTAGTATCCCACAGTGCACTGCACCGCATCTACTCAAAGAATCCCACTCTTTCTGATCAGGTGATCTCCTCAGCTTTGATTCTTGTTATACAGTGTTAACTATAGTAATTAAGTTGTCCTGGTCAGTGATCTTCACCCACTCTGTCTAATTGGCACTCTTGCTTCCTTAACCCAGGTTATTATAAATTATGAGATTGCAGAGCTGTCACCTCGGGAGCGTGCCATGCTCGACTTTGCAAAGGCAGTGTGTCGCTGCGACACTATCACAGAGCAGCATTTTCAGTCCTTGGAGGAAGTGGGCTTTGACCGCGAGGATGCCTGGGACATCGCTGCCATTGCTGCTTTTTTTGCCATGTCCAACCGGCTGGCGCACCTCACTGACATGAGGCCAAACGTAGAATTTTACAATATGGGCCGTATACCACGGGACAAGAGCAATGAGAATGTGGGAGGAAAGAGCAAGTAAAACAAGAGCTATATGCATTATACGAGGTCAAAGGTTATGTGTGACAGTGATTAACTTACTTCTTGATTAATATTTTGTAGACATATGCAAAATTAGATATTTGTTTTTAATCTATATTGAATTAGGGTTTTATATCAGATCAACCTACAAACAGCAAAACTCAAATGTAAATGTAAT
>OMLM01002744.1:31965-67235 GCA_900302695.1 Helostoma temminkii
GTAAATTGTTTAAAAAAAAAAAAAGTCTTTTACTGCCACTTAAAGTGTTTTTGAAACTTACAGGAGAAGAAACACAGTGGGGAATAGAGATGTTCCTTAATTACTGAGGGTTGTTTAAAGCTTTCTACATTTTCTTTATAATCCTAAAATTCTTTTGTGTGTAAATGGATACGTCAGTGACTCTGGTGAAGGCATTTAAAATGTGCTGAGTCAATAATGAAGAAATGTGAGTGGCACAATCTCCATTTTATTAGATGAATGTCTTTATGTGCTGTTGGGTCAGACACTGATTTATTTTTGACTTTAAATTTGTTTCTAAATGTAGACATTATGTCTGTTCATTACCAGTGACATTTTTAGATTTACTTCTCTTTACTGCTTTGACACTTAAAGAATGGTGGCTACATGTCTATAGAATTAAAAACAGAGTGTATTTCCTGGGAGAATTCACAAAATACATGCTATTGAACTTCTAGAAATATGATTTGTATGTTTTGAAACATGTTTATCTCAATGCAGCTCCTTCCTTGTTCACCAGTTGAAAGTACTCTCTGTTAGCATTTGCTGCTTTTACTGAATAGTACTGTATCTGCCAGCAAGAAAAGCTGTGTGCGAGCTAAAAGGAAATCATCCCTTTAGTGATGTTCTGTTCATTGCCACCAGATGGTACCACATCAATGTGATTATTTATCCCAAAGGTGCAGCACATGTGAGTGAAGCAAGGAAAGAGTACTGAGTGATAGAAGCTGAACATTTATAGTCCTTTGATTCCAAACATGATTTTTTTTGCTAGTTTCTCTAGGATTTTCCTCCAACCTACTCTTAATGCTGATGTCCCTGTGTCCTTGTGCTGTCTGTCACCTAAAGTGGTAAATGTCAGATAAAGCATTATTAGTAGAGTGCAAGTGCATGTGTGAGTGACAGTTACACAATGACAGCACTGCTGCAAATGGTATTTTTATTTATTTATTTATTTATTGAAAACTTGAGAGAAATATCCAAATGTGACGAAGTGCACAATATGTTCTTCTGAGAGACTTCGAGACACATTGTTGAACTATGTGAAAAAGAATCCATTTATGTTTTTAAAGGTCATTTCCTCATTTCATTGACAGTTTTCTCCCTGGGCCTCTGTTGTCCTGTCCTGTCCTTTTCACCCTGACAAGGTGTCACATGTCTCAGAAGCTGCTCATATACTAGATCCTTACTGAGAACCAACCTTTGTGACCCTGATGTCTGCTATTAATATTTAAAGGAGACAGCGGGCTCCAGATGAGGGTAGTTTATGGTCTGGGGCTGCCCTGCATCGTTCATTCCCTAACTCCTCATGCATAGAATAGAATTTAATAGAACATTTTGACATGCCATAGGTGGTGATAGATCATGGAAAAGGGTGAACAGTTTTCAGGGGTGGGCTTTCACTCATCTCCCATTACAGCCTGTTGGTAAACTGATGGACAAATCAATATGATTTATTCCTGCTGAGAGCTGGAAGAGTGGTCTCTAGAGGCTCTGCACTGTATCTTTATTCTCCTGGGGTGGATAAAACAAGTCATGTAATACACATGTCAAACAGGGCGTGGTAGAGAGCATGAGAAATCACAAGTAGCTTTAGAGCAACGTAAGAAGAGTGGGAGATTATGGGTCAAGATTAATAAAGGACGACTAAATGCAGTGAGCTTGACTTCCATTTGGATGAATAACAGGGTTAAGACATCCTTTATAGCTCAGTGGTTCTCAGACTGTGGTTCAGGAACTTATAGCACTTAAAATAATCATGTATAGAACATTTTATGATAATAAAAATGTCCCCAGTTTAAACCAACACAATCTAAAACCATTTAATAACTTGGAAAAAAACAACTGGGCAAGTTTTTGTGATAACGTTGAAAGTTACAGAAAAATTACTGTATCTGGTGAGAGATTGTTTTTTAACCCAGTGGTTCTCAACCCTGGTCCTCAAGGCACCCTGTCCTGTTTGTTTTCCAACGATCCCTCTCCCACCCATTGCTGATCACCTGGATCAGGTGTGTTCAGCCAATCAGAAGCTGTCAGTGCAGGAATAGTTGTGAAACAAGCAGGGCAGGGTTTCAAGGTCAAAAAAAAAAAGTCATGATGGCTGTAACTACGCACATGTCAGATATGATTCAGGATAAGTTATTATTTCTGCTGTTTAAAATGCTAATATGATTTGAACTTAATACTTTCATACATTAATCTGTTTATATTTCTAGTCTTGACTCTGATCTTAAGTGATTTATATTGACTGTGGTTTGCAATTTCTCCAAAGGTTTTCTTGTGTAAAACATTAATCTTGACTGTTGGCTACAGAATGTCTCCCTTGGAATGTAGGCATGTAAGAAATCTTCAAAACTTTTTATGAACAAATTGTACAAAAATAATTAGCTCTCACTTTTTAAAAGGAAAATTTTCAAGGTTCACTATATTAAATGACACAACTTTGAGTGTTGTCATTTAACTTTCCTGTCATTTCACAGATGCAGAGGAGAGGAATAGTTACATTTGAAAAATATATCTATAGGAAAACATCTGAAGAATTTTCTGCCCCTAATTTTTTGTTCTGGGTTTATCTTATTGTTCATCTTTGCACATATTTTGAAATTTAAGATGAATTGTAAATTTTTTCATTTATTTTATTAATTGTTAGAGCAACATACAGACAATCTGCAGTCCGCAGCAATTAACCATTACAGAGCAGGCAAACATTTAAATCTGTCCTACCACAGTACACTGAGAACACCAAAAAGCTGTATAAGAAAGGCATACAGACAAAATTCTTGGTACCCTTCTGTTAAAAAAAGTTACAAAGGTCACTGAAAAGTAGTCACTGTGCTGTTTAGTATCATGATGTGTAATACACTTAACATGGACCACAGAAAGCTATGGAGAGCGTTGTCTCAGGAGATTAGAAAGACAATTATAGAGAAAAATGTTAAAGGTAAAGGCTATAAGACCATCTCCAGGCAGGTGGATGTTCCTGTGACTACAGTTGCACATATTATTCAGAAGTCTAAGCTCCACAGGACTGAAGCCAACCTCCCTGGACATGGCCGCAAGAGGAAAATTGATGACAAACCGAAGTGACAGATAATGCGAATAATAACCAGAACAACTTCCAAAGAGATTCGAGGTGAATTCCAAGGTCAAGGTACATCAGCATCAGATCGCACCATTCATTGCTGTTTGAGCCAAAGTGACTTAATAGAAGACGACTGAGGAGGACTCCACTGTTGAAAGCAAATCATAAAAATGCAAGACTAGAATTTGATTTGCCAAAATGAATATTGACAAAGCTTCTGGGAGAATGTCCTTTGGACAGAAGAGACAAACTGGATCTTTCTGGCAAGTCACATCAGCTGTATGTTCAAAGATGCAAAAATGAAGCATAGAAAGAAAAACATGGTAACTACTGTGAAACACAGAGGAGGCTTGGTTATGTTCTGGGGCCTGCCTTGCTGCATCTGGAACAAAATGTGCCACCCAGTGTCAAAAAGCTTGGTCTCAGTCAGAGGTCATGGGTCCTCCAACAGGATAATGACCCAAAACACAGCTAAGAACAACCAAGAATGGCTGAGAACAAAACACTGGACTATTTTGAAGTGACCTTCTATGAACCCTGATCTAAATCCTGTTGAACATCTGTGGAAAGAGCTGAACATGCAGCCTGGAGAAGGCACCTGGAGCAGTTTACTCACGAGGAGTGAGCAAATACCTGTCAACAGGTGCAGAAGTCTCACTTACAGAGCTACAGAAATCGCTTGATTGCAGTGACTGCCTCAAATGATTGTGCAACAAAATATTAAATTAAGGGTACCATCATTTTTGTCCAGGGCAGTTTCATTAGTTTTTTTTTTTTTTAATTCATCTGTTGCACCACAATTCAAAAGCCATGTCTGATATTCATTAGTTAATTTTCAGTACATTTTTAAGTATTACTTTTGTCAGTTTACAGTATTTCAGTGACCATTGTGAGTTTTTCTTTCTTTAATGGAAGTGACCAACAATTTTGACTACGTCTGTAGGTGTAAGTTATGCCATTGCCATAATCACTGGCTAACAATGTTTTGTTATACAATATATACCTACAATTATTGTATGCACTTGTACAAAACATTGATTGAACACACTGACTGAATTTGAAGAAGCACAATCACACTAGAAATTATAAAAAGTAACCTATATATATATTATACTGTATCTTTTTAAGGCTACTTTAACATGGCTTTTCTTTAGCTAATGCTTTATTTACATATAGAGGACACACTCCTAATCACTGAAGAGATGTAGAAGGGCTGAATAAGATTAGACTATTACCATCCTCATTAAGATTATGTCAGCTCCTGTTAAGAAAATGTACATGTGTGCAGATCTGCATACACACATACTGTCATGTTAATGTGGAAACTCATTAACCTTTTCATGTGTGTATGTGCAGTTGCATTTGCTGCTAGGGTTATTAGCAATAATGTGGTCTTATGGAATTTCCCACTTTACTGAACACTTAGCTGAATGAAATGAATGAATGAAATATATTTCATTCAGCTACAGCACAGTGAGGAATTTTCTTCTGAAGGTTATCAGATTATGCAGATTATGCTTCTCTTAAAAATAGGTTTCTTTAATATACAGTGAGTATAGCTAGGAAGGAAGCTTGACATTTTTATTAATATTTAGTTCACTTGTAAAATCTGTGAGCTTTTGAAACCAATTCTTTGAAGTGTAAAAGATGAAAAGATGTTGTATGAGGAGGGATGATGCAAGATAGGTACAAAAGAGAAAACAACTTGTACATCTTGAATATGATCAGGGAGCTGGTACACCTGTCACAGCAGCCATCACTACTGCATCATGATGATATAAGTCACAGCAATGGCTCACAAATAAAAATAGTGCAGAGGCCAGTGATAATAGGAAAAAGCTAACTAACTGATATAAAACAAAGCAAAGCCAAAAAAGGTACACTCAGAACTAGAGCCAAAGTGAAGATGTAGAGCTGTGTTGTGCAGCTGATCTTTAGGACTTAAATCTCAGTAAAATATCTTTTGCAACTAATCATCCTGAACACACTGAAGCAAATACAGATGCCACATCTCCATGTGGCTGAAGCTCTCTCATGACCTCTCAGCCAACCAGCTTGAGAAGTGTTTCAGATTAGACTGCTCTAGACTGATAATCCAAATGCACATTCATGCAGATTACTTTACAACTGCAGATCATGGGTCGTGCGTCAGTGCATTTTTGCTGCTGAAAGAGAGCAATTCCTGGCTTGCGCTGTTTTTGTTTGTTTGTGTATTCCTGCTTGTTTTCTATTAGGCGAGCTATTTCTGCAACATAGTGTATGTTTGCTTTCACATTTTGATCGTGCACTTAACAGGTCTGTGCACTGATTTTTGCCCCCTATTTTAATTTCACAATAAAAATAAGTTTAGTTCTTAATAAACCAATAAAAGTATGACATGTAGCCTGTTCTCTGATCTCTCACTGTTTACAGTGAAACTAGTGTTTTCAATGCTGGGTGGAAGATTATTCATTGCTGTTATGTGTTTGGTGTTCACAGTTTCCAGTGTTTAGTATTTCTTGTCTCCACAGGTTTCAAATTATTAATTTAGGTTTTAATTCTCTTATCTGTTTCAGAAGTCTGAGGTTGTCCTTGAAACTTGGCAAATTCATTACTTGGCAGACTCTGTTATATTTGTCTTTGCAAATGCTGTGCTCATTTGTTTGGGCGTGCCATGAATATGAATATCATTTTAATCATGTGCTACCATGTCTCTTCAGGGAGATGTACGCAACTCAAGTATAAAACTCGGGTTTTGCTTCCAGCCTGCAGATGGTGCCAACTAAACTCTTATCCAGTCCTCTGGCCCACACAGAGAGGAGGACAGGCCCTGCTCTGACAAGAAAACCCTGAGTGAAGTGAGAGGAGACAGATGGATGACAGAAATTCCTGTCCAGCAAACCCTGCTGCTGCTCTCTCATTTGGCAATGCGTCACATTAGCATTCAGGCTATCCCTTTTCCCGCCTACTAACATGAATCATAGCTTATTACAGTAATTAAAGTGTCAAGAATGAATGGATTAAATAATGCCTTAACGAATTACTGAAATTGAATAGCAACCAAAACACACATGAAGATTAAATACAGTAAAGAAAACAGATAAGAGAACAGTGCAACAGAAAAAAGATATACAGAGTAGTCTACGACGCTACACTAGCATTTCTGTGAAGTTGTAGCTAAGTGCTCAAATTAGCTACCATATTAAAATGATTTACAAAAAAGTAATTAGCTATTAAAACTAAATGTAAACCTCATTATGTTTCCAGAGCAAAAATTAGAGAAGTAATCATACTTTAAGTTTACTATTTATGTTGATGTGTACTAAAACTTAAGTACACTAAATTACCCGGCATGCCTTTCTGTGGTGTAACTTTGTAAGCAAACAATTATTAATTTTACAAATTAATAATTTCTTGTCTGTGTAACAATTGTTGTATTACATGGTGTTGTTAAAAACTGTAAGTGTTTATTTTTGTTTTATACAGTTCCCTGTCAGTACACACCTTTGAATGTGCAGTAGTGTGTCTAGCAGTGAATTGTATTATACATTATATAGTTTTTGTTTATTGAATACTTGTGGCAGTATACATGGTTATCCTGCAGCAGAGAAAAAATCATTTGGGGAACTTTGAAATAAAATAGGATTAAAAAATATCCCAATAGTATACTTGTAGTACACTGCCATTATTATACTTACTACAAGTATACTTGGGAACTATACTTGATTGTTACTTAAGTTTACAAGTTAAGATAAACTGTCAGTGTAATTTTTGTCATGAGGGATCCATCTGATATATTATCAGTCCTGTAGCTGACATATTTCAGTCTATATTAAAGTGGTGGTCCTCACTGACTGATCCTTTGACAGACTGTCATTGTCACCCATAGTGTGAATACAAAGTAAAGCAAAAAAAATACAGAATATTAATCAATGAAGAGATCAATATAACCAATCAAACCCTTTATTTGGAGTTTTGTGGCATTGTGTTTATGGGTGAGGCTAGAGGTCAATCTGGTCAATCCACCAACAATCTGACTGGCCACTCTGGTGCCTCCTTGTCGGACTCAGAAGTTGGTAGGAACTTGGATCATAATTGCAGTACCTTCAGCACAAAGCGAACTGTTTGGATTTAAAACTGAAAAAAATCATTATCAACATATATAATAAAACATATATCTATTTTTAATAATATATTATTTAATTTGAGGTGATTTCATGTTTTTATTTTGTCACACTACAGTTCTCTCCATAGTATACAATTTATTATTTCCTAAAAGTTTGAGTGTTTTTTATAATTAAAAGTATAAAAGTATAATTTTAAAATATATTTTATAATTTTCCAGTCTTTAGGTGTGCGTTTCCTAGTTTGGTACCCCATTAAAAGATTACTTGATTCTCCCTTGATCAAAATGAGACTGTTTGGACCTGAAGAGCTGGACAGATGGCCTGGCAACATGCAGGGCAAGGAGGGGAAAGACAGTCATTTGTTGTGGCAGCAGTATCCAGCAGGGTTGTTTCTCAAGCTCCAACCTCCAGGATATTGTGGGAGTGGAGGATCGATTGGGACTAGAATGAGAAAGCATAAAGAGGAGGTAACATCCAGGAGTGACATCTAGTATGTGCTGCAGAGGTGACATGTTTCTGTGTGTGTTGAGGAAGCAATAGAATTTGCTTGCTGAACCCCACCCACCACCCATGAACACACATAGTTCCACCCACCCACAATCCACCTGCTACACACACAGCGAGAGCTCCATTTTTCTTTTAACTAATAATGCTGGCCCAGCAGTTCAGCAGGCGGAGGTCATTGCCACATTGGATGGTATTAAGATTGAGCTTCAACTCATAACTTCCCTTTAGATTTCATTACTTTTCTGCCCTTTCCTCACTTTGCACTATAACTCCCTTGACCTGTTTATGATTTGGATTTCAAAAAACTGCTACATCTGCTACAGTATATCATCAACTGTAGTTGCATTATTCACCATCAAATATTATGTTTTATTTTGTATTTCAGGAAATAAAAAGAAACGCACCAGTTTTGGTTCATAATTTTTTTATTCCAAGTGAAGTATAAATGCTGAGCTCAGCATTCTGACACTTTGAACATGTAGTTTGGTGTTGCTCAGGTCTCAGCTGTGCTTAGTGTAACTGGATGTGTTTATGTTGATGACATGTTTGTGCCTCTACGAGAACAACAGCAGTTGTTATGTACATGTACATTACTTGTGTGTATGAGAGTTACCCAGCCATCACTTTTGCATTTTAATATCACACCATTAAAGCTTCACATCATCAGATCCTCATGCCCTGACAAAAAGTAGCAGCAACAACACTTGTTTACATGTTACCACTGCAGAACCTAATTTTACTGTGAAAGTCTAGCTGAATATTTTAAGCACTTGAAGAACAGGGGTGTCTGGCAGCTGAAACATTCTTCCTCACCAGGGGTTTGCTCTGTATACTAGGCGGTCTTGTTTAGATTGGGGCACACGCATCTGCTCCAACAGGTTATTTTCCCCAAGACTGTTACATAATTTTCTAAACGTAAGACATGATATAACACGTATCACACAGAAGAATGGATGTGGAGAAGAGCACACATTTCTGGAGGTTAGGAGAAACCCTTTTAGAAAAATGTATTTGTGTATTTTGGTTAAGTCCTGTGCTCAGTGAGCCTCTAATTTTACATCAATGCTGTGCTCTGGCCTATTAAAAAAAAGAGAATGAACAGATTAAATTGTCTATAATATGGTGAGTAACTGCTATGTATTCCCCACATTTCTGAATAATTGCAAGTTAAAAACTGTTTTGGAAGATCAGGCTTCCCTTTTGACAAACAGTGTGTGCAGGTTTGCTATGTACAAAATGAATGTTGTAAATGTTCTTACATCCAAGTACATGACAGAATTTCACTCTTGAATTGCTCATTATCTTTCACCAGTTAGTCTGACAAGGTTCAGTTGGATTTCTTCATTCTAACCTGCACTATAGATTACATGAGCTCTTCATCTTTCCTTTGTTTGTTAGTGTTTTGTGCACTAGGCAGGTGTTATGCTGTATTCATGAAGTGGTTAAAAAGGAATAAAGGCCCACGGAAAGCTAAGAAAAGCAAACAAAAAATGGCAAAACATGTACACACATATATTTTTTTTACCATTGAGGGCAGCCCACAGTTGAGCCACTGACCCCAGGGTTGAAGAACTGTTCTTCCCAGTTCTTGAGCCCTCCTGTGAATTGTTATGATCTGGTACCAGTATTGCATTGACACGGCTGTTTGCCAAATACATTTATGAATGGGTTGTTTGACATAATGTCTCCATAATTCTTGCAACTAAATCTTCATCTGTGCAAATCTACTTGTTCTGCCTATATATTGCACTATAACAGCATAAAAAACAAAGATCCTGATCTAGACACATGCAAAATTTCAAAAGCAGATTAATAGGTTTAAATTCTGCAGCCTTATTTAGCTATGCACTTTGTGATTGCCCTGTGTATATATTTTTCCAATATATATACTCAGTTTAATGTTACACACACATATGCTCCCACATCTGCTAAAATCTCAAAGGGACAGCTAAAGTGAACAGAACAGGAGGAGGGCATGTCTCGCAGAGACAGTGACTGATTTAACCTATGACACAGTACCCTATACAGCTGAGAAGCTGCTAGTCATTTAGGCAAAATGCTGTGAGAGCCTTTGGGCACATTGAGTACATACATGCAACTTACACTTCTACCCTTAACCTATAATCTGGTGTTGTTGCATGGATTCTCAATTCATCCTCATTTATGCAATAGTCTTTATGTGTAGCACACTGACTGGTTGCTTCTCTACAGTCCAGTCTTTCTCACTCTGTCCTTTCATTTCAACATGCAGTGCATGCCAAGATGATATGCACTGTTCCCCTGACTGCATCAGGAATGGTTTAGTATAAATTCAGACCTCATTAGATATCCATATGTAACTACATGTGCTTTTGTTTTGCTTTAATAGAAACTAAAGTATCAAAAGTGTATTTTAGTAATTTCCAAGTCCATCTTTGTCTATTGTCCAAACCAAACTTTGACACCAAGAGCTTTCCTAATAAAGATTATTTTTATACACTACTTTCATACTTAAGGAAGTGAAATTTGGACATTTTTTCATGTTTGAATTCATAGAATCTAATGTGTATATGTGTGTAATGTGCAGAGACATGCTGTAACTGATGCCATTTGAAAGATTCCTATCGCCCTGAAATTCCTCAGAGGAGTCCTTGAGTGTGCAGACTTACTAAAATAGAACTTTATCTATAAAAGACATAAATGCACACACTATTCTGCTGGCCTTGTCTTAATGACTGGAGTTCATGCACAAAACATCAAACAGTTGAAGCTGAGAGGAAGGCTTTCTTGGCCTCACAAAAAAGAAATCAGAGATTCCTAAACCACAGAAGGAAAACATGGCCCACATTTCTTCTTGCGTGTTTTTGTCCTATTTCAGCAAATTTATGTTTGATTTCCTCTCCTATTCAAATTTGTACTTCCCTTCTGTATCTGAGGCCAATAAAGGAAGTACCTATAG
The DNA here is from genome assembly GCA_900302695.1 of Helostoma temminkii. Classification (NCBI taxonomy): domain Eukaryota; kingdom Metazoa; phylum Chordata; class Actinopteri; order Anabantiformes; family Helostomatidae; genus Helostoma; species Helostoma temminkii. The sequence continues at coordinate 42,617 of OMLM01002744.1, forward strand.
ATTTTATTTATTGAAAATTGTTGAATATCCTGAATTTATTCTTTGACAGTTTGAACTGTACAAGTGGCAAAGATTCACAGTTGCAGTGTGTATTTAGTATTTTCTATTGTGGTTAACACATCCTGGCATAGTCAATATTTCAAAGTAATACACAAAAACACTAGATGTCGTAACGTCTGAATAATCTTCCCAATTATCAACGAGGACACTGATACTGACGTTATGTTGATTGATTTGTTCGTCTTACTTTACTTTTTCTTTTATTTTTTCAGTTTCCTCTTGTATCACCCTCATGCTCAGTGAGTCTTTATATTTTGCACTGATGAAATGTGCATGATTTGTTTTCTTCCTCTCTGATAGCTCACAGTAAAGAAGCATACACACCCACTGAACATGAAACTTGCGGATGGAGTTTAACAGGCTTTAGACTAATGACTGTGGTGTTACACAAAATTACAAGTTACACAAAATTTGTGAGGTTGTCTGTGGTTTATTTAATCATACAACCATACAAAGAGCAATCCAGGAAGAGGTTTCAGCCATTATTTGTATTTGGGATTATGCTATTGTATGAATACTACAACATAACATACTAAAATTTCTATTTATTCACTGCAGAAGCTGTAGTCTTATAGATCCATATCAAATCTTTCAGGCATCCAAGATTGAACCAAGCTTTCTCCTCCCTCCACACCCCTATTTTTCTGTCCCCACAGATCTATCCACAGCCTGTTAGACGGAGAATAAATAGACTTTTATTAACATACAGAGGCACAAGTATGGAATGGTGAAGAAAGAGAAAAAGAGACCACTGACTTCAGTTAGAACAAATAATTACTGAAGGGTGGAGGTGGAAGTACACACATTTACAACTTCGTTGTTAAATCGGTCACATGGCTTCCTCTACAAAACACAGATAAAAATGTACTTACATCAGAGCCTTTTATAAATCTACAGTATATTCTCCAGCTGTATTTTGGCAGACATAGTTTTCATCTTGCTGTAAAGCCTCAAGCCATTTTCAGTGGTGTCACATATTCCAATGCCAATGCTCTTCATTTTCCACTCATGTACAGTGTGCAACAAGGACAACAAGTCCTGCTTTTTCCTGCTGAAATGCATGGCTTCTACATGTAGTTTCAGACATACTGTACAGCAAAAATGTCTAATACTTTGTTGATGAATGTAAAACGAAAAAAACTATAAAATTCACAGTGAAACATCTCATTTTAGTATCTAAGCTAACATCATTACACGGATGATGTGTCATCAGAAAACATTTGACTTGCCTATCAAGAATTTAGAGGATAAGTAGTTAGTGAATGAGCTCATACTGAGGTGACTTCTGTACATTGTATGTGTGGATTTATATATACACAGGACAACAGGCTCAATCAGGATGGGCTGTGGTGCTGTACTGAAATTAAGTTAACATTAAACTGATATCTTACTCTGTGTACAAAAGATCATTTATATAGTGTTTTCCTGTACTGCCCCAGTGATTGCAAATCTTATCTTGTAGTCTCCCTATGCATCCTTTTTGTTTGGTATGTATGCCCCACATTTGTCCTCATTTAGATATGAATGATTTGTCTCTGACATCTAGACAGTGCAAGAAAGTGGGTTTAAATTACTTTTCTTTATCTTGAATTTGAAAATGAAACATGATAACGTGTAATTGTTTTCTCATTAACCATCAGTGTTTTTTCTGCTAATTTGGTAAATTGACTACGTGATTCATCAGCTTGGCAGAGTTGTAAGATTTGTTTGTACTAAACTACCACTCTTTCCTCCTCTGCGTTCTCTCTCAATGTGTTCTTATGCATAATCAGTTTGTGTCTTCCCTCTTCCTTCTGTCCTTGCTTCTCTCCTGCTACTGCAACAATTATGTGAAGTCCTTGGAAACAGCCTCTATGAAGTTCGGTGCTGACATGAGAATGGTGAAGGTGCAAATTATCGAGAAGAGAGAGAAGGCCACCAGACACAGCCGGTCAACCACCGCTGCTGCAAACTTCCACTCACTGCAGATGGCCTCAGCCTCATCCTGATCTCGGAACCGCTGGGCTATGTATGACACCTCCTCCAGGATGCGTTGGATCTCTGGTGGGGGGATGCCAAGTGCGATTCCTGGTCCAACTCCCATCCCCAACCCTCCAGCACTTCCAGGTGGCTCAGCCTCATCGCTGAGGGAACCATGGGCACGCCCCCCAAGCATTACCCCAGAGTCACTAGATGGTGGGCACTGTGGGCTCTCAGCAGGGTGGTAATTGCTGAAGTAGAGGCTCATGGAGCCGTTAGAGGTGCCCGAAGGACAAGGTGGGCAGGATGTCTGTGAGTGGGGCACACTAAGGCTTGGTACTGTGCCCATCTCTATGGAGCTGGTACTGGAGTGGTGCTGGGAGGTGTGACGGTACTTGTAACCAGGTCGCTTACGCTCATCGCCAGGTTGTTTCATACGGAGAAACCAGGCACACCAGTTTAACAGAACCACCCTTATCTGAAAGGAAAGAGCACAAGTGTTTCACACATACACAGTGTAACTTTCAGTTAGGTGGAGGCATTTGTACAAAGGTTATAAAGGAATAAATATTATACAATTGTGATGATTATCTAATTAAATAAGTTTCACTCACCCACTTGGGCATCTTCCCACCTTGAGGGTCATGATGGTGAAACTGCAGGACTATAACTGTAACCACCACAGACATCCCTACAATCATCATGGTGCTGGCAAAGTATTGGGCTATTTTGTAAAAAAAAAAATTAAATACATAAAAATCTAGTTTTATGCCCAGATACAAGTGCATTTATTATGAAATCATTATTATAATGTACAAACAGGTAAAACATTAAGCTTAATTCTGAAAAATAGGTTGATTTCACACTCAAACATGAAAGGAGAGCTGCTCAACCTGTGCAATGAGTCACACTGCCAAGGGGAATAATACTATACAGATGAACAGAGGGAATAAAAGCTGTGTCCTGGGGCAAACAAGCCAAAAACAGAGAGACAGATTAGTGTTGGTTCACTGTTTTCACCCACACGCTAGAACAGTAAGGAAGCAGTGAATGAACAATGTGCTCTTTCCCAGCATGCACACACTCCCGTGCACAACATATCTGAGGCCATGCCCTCCTTTCTGTTGGGACCGAACAAAGACAAGCTAATAGCAAAACACAACGAGAGCTACTGTCGTGACAGCAAAATCAAACTTCATATTATCTCATGAGATCAGGGCTTGACTTTATTTGTAGAGAAAATGAAAAGAAAGAGGTAGGCAGCATAACCTCTTAATTTGAGGTGTAGGAGGTCTCAAAACAAACTGTGGGTAAAGAGAGGTGAAAAAGTATGTGTTTAGAGAAGTGGAAGCATATGTGGTGTGTCCTGCTGCCTTTACAGTCAATCACTACTGACATTGCTTTTCTTTATTAATAGAGACTCAGTAGATGATTGAGATATAAAAGTAAAAAATATATGATAAATATTATTATAATTTAAAACATAAGTGTTATACCTTCAGTCAGTAACCACATTGCTGTTGATTGTTGAATAAATGTTGAATGAATTACATCTAAACAGAATTTAAAAGAGTCAAAATAAAGGAAATTAAATAAAATCAACACATTTAGTTTATCAGGTGAATAAAGTTCTGATGATAAAAGACGTGTGGCCTGATTCTGGCAGCAGTGTTCAACACTTGCTTTATATGTTTACAGTTGAGTTCAAGCAGCAACAATAACTCACATCCACATTCAGTCGCTGTGTTATAAAGGGACATGAGTCATTTTAACAAGGCTACTAAAAGTGTCCCAGTTGGCCTTGTGTTCAGGTCAGGAGGAATAGAAAAAAAAAACTGATTAATCGCTCTATTGAGGGCACATTTATCAAGCTCAGTGAGGACAGTTAGTAGTAACCATGTTCAGCCTGATCAAATACAACTCACATCAATGGACTCATATGATGTACAGTTACTATGTACACTATATTTCACTTTGGCCCATTGAAAATTATGGCACACAACAAACAGGACTGTCGTTCTAATTCAAAGCATGTAAGTTTGTTCTCGCTCACACAAATACAACACAAAAATATGCTCTTTTGTAGCTATTGTGTTTTCTCTGTGATCACAGTATTAATCTACAGTTTTGCCTCTTCACTTGCTCCACAGAACCTTTAAAGTTTCTTTATGAAAACTTCGGCTTCAGAAGCAACCTCCGTCTCCTGTCTTGCCTTCTTCCTCCCATCATCCAGTATTTCTTCCACTATATTATTTTCCTTTCTTGCCTCTACAGTGAAGAATCAGACATTTCACAGTCCAGTAATGGTGCTGACAGCTTGAGTTCTAGCCCCCCAATTTACACCATCTACCATGACGGGGTACTGAGAATGATGTACAGACACCCACAGGCTAGTCATGCCAAAGCCCAATCAGTCTGAGTTTTTATTTGTTATTTTTCATGAACTATAAACAGTATATAGAGAGGTCAGGAAACAGCCTACATTGAAGGCACTCAATGCATGTTTGGATTCATAGTTTTTACTGGACGGGTAAGAAATATTGAAGGAGATAGTCAAGTTACTGTAAATGGCTTAGTCATGTCTGTGTGTTGATAAGACTGAATCAACATTACAGTCAAGAGTTTTTCAAAAGAGGTAAACTCACAAGCAGAAACACGGCAGTGAAACTCTGGTGAGATATAAATTCTGCTTAAAAATGTATGGATGGATTTTATTTTATCTTACACCAAAGACTTCCCTTTTTCTCCTCATTTAAATACATATGTTACAATAGATGTGCTCCCTTGGACACATAAATATAACTCACCAATGAGAGGAACAGAGTCAGATGTGGCCGGCATAATCTCTGCTACCAGCAGCATGAAGACAGTTAGTGAAAGCAGCACTGTGATGCCTTGACACAGATCAAGAGAGACAGAGAGAACACCATGAGTTAATACATAAAGATGTGGTCATGTTCTGTGGTGTGTAAAATTATTCCTGTACTTATGTATGTTATCAGTTTTGTTTTCATGACTACAACCATTTGTCAGAAGCAACTCCTTTGACATGTCCAAGGTAGCTCACTAGCTACATACACTATAACTTTACTGCTTATTTTGAAATTCAATTATTCCAAGGCGATTTTACATGCATGTGACATGCATGTCTTGGTATATGATTTGTAAGGACATGCTTGTAGACAAACATGCATATATATGTGTGTGCTATAATGTACTGAATCTGTATAACCTTGAGCACCTTTAAACATTTTTTTTGTATTATGCATTTGTATTATTTCCTTTATGTGTTTCACTTAAAACCTATACAAAAACATAATTTCTTTTTTTGTATTTGTACTAAGACACAAACTAAATAAACAACTAGAAATAAATGTGACAATGCACTTTTAAAAAAATTTCCTCAAACCTAATTCTCTGTACTGCAATTTCCGGTTAATTTGTTAGACAGATATTTGTTAGACAGATATGTCAATTCCTATCAGCCAATATATCTGTTCACCTATACAAAACATATGTATGTTTGTGTAATTCAGCATCCTCATCTCACCCAGCGAAATCTTTTCCCCAGAGTCTGCAGGTAGCAGAAAGACCAGCAGGGCCAAGCCAGAGATCAGAACACAGGGAATGAGGAGATTGAGGCCGTAATATAGAGTCCTGCGGCGCATAGTGACTGTAAATGTCACATCAGGGTAAGGCTCTTTACAGCACTCATAGTACAGCTCATTACGCTTGGCCGGCACACCTGAGGGAGAAGTGAACACATACAGTACAGGTAATCTTTAAGGACTAAAGACGGATTCAAGTTGCTTTAAACTGCTGTTAGAATGTGAGTATGAAAAATTACCATAAATAATTGTAATCATTCTACTCATCAATATGGATGAATGGATAGATTGAAAAAAGGAATGTAAAAGTTTCATGGACAACACCATACATTTTTTACTCCTTGACCCGTTCTGCTGGAGAGTATCTAAGTCAGACCTTGTAACTTTGCTTTGATTTTAACATTGTGTTATTAACAACTAGTAGTACTGTACTGAAATTTTCACAGTGACATTGACATATGATCTCTGACCATCTAATCCCTGTCACAGTGCTAATTTTAAAGAAATTTCCTCAAGACATTCAGGTTTATAAAAATCACATAAAGTGACCTATATCTGTGGTCAAGTTCTAATCGGTTGTATTGTGTTAAGTTGTAATCAGGTAAACGTGGAAAACTGTGCCAGTTTTAAAGCCATTTCACTTATGTCAGTAGTCTGATATTGTTCAACAAGGCATAAAAATGCTCAGCAAGGAACAAAGAAAAAAAGAAGTGGATTCATTGTTAAATTTTGGTAGTTGAACTCTCATCTGCAACTTTAGGGCTGTGGTTTTCTGCTCTCACATATGGCCTGGCCACATGCCTGCCAGTGTGTCAAACATTCTTATTGCATGCCATCTGGTGCTGTCTGACACCCATTCCCAGCTAACCATCACCAAGGGGCACAGGCACTGGGATCTGCTGCTACTCTGTCCCAGCTAGAACCACCCTGCTTGTGATGTCTTCCAAAAATTCTCCCCATTTCATTTAATCTAGTTACAAACCATCCAAATGATGCCCCACAACAACCATTCTCAAGAAAGTGTCCTGTCATAAAAAATGACCCCATGCCATAGAAGATTTGTGCAGATTTATTACAACCTATAGTTACATTTTATCAATATGCAACATCAAGAAGCAAGCCAAGCATCAATCTTCTTCTTCTTCTTTAAGCAAAAGTGTGGCCTTCCAGTGGATGTAGTAATCATGACAGGAGTGGAAAGTTGGTGAAGGAAGAAGTTAAAATAATACAATACAGGCAAAACATACTGTATACACTGAACTATACAATAACACTGAAAGTACAATCATCTGTCCTGATGGCAGTAAAATGTGGTGTTAAACATGAACATAAGCTATCTTACCTACAAGGTCCCACTCGCCATTGGATATGTAGGTGGACGTGTCCACATCTAGCATCTGGAGGTCAAGCAGCCATCCATTGTGGGTCCAGGAGCCAAACTTCAAGTCGCACTTCTGAACGTCAAAGGGGAACCAACGTACATCAATGTAGCAGGTGCTCTTCAAGATGCCCGGAGGGATGTACTGACAGTAACCTGACGCATTTACCAGCACATTGGTGTGGAAAGTGGCATCAAATCTCTCGTCCGCACTGAGAAAAGAGTAGCAGAGAGTAATGTAATTTAATAAATCTGCCTGTGAGGTAAAGCTCTGCTTTGCTCCATGTTGCTTATCACTTTATTGCCTTTTAAATTGTTTTTGTCATCATGTTTGGATACTACAAGCTAGCAATTACTTTGAAATGGGTTTTGTTCATTTGTACTAGAGAGAGAAATTAAGTAGGATAATAAAATAACCTTATGAATGACTATAGACAATAAGAGGGGGAAATGACAAGAGGTTAATTTTGTCATGTTTGCCTGTTTGTTGCAATTAACAAGAGTCTGTCAAGTATTTGGCTGGATGGGTTGCTATTCCAAACATATCCGATTTGTACAATTTAGGGCCATTTGTTCTTGTTGGAAAAAAAGGAATTAGTCAGCCCATTAGTTCATACATGTATCTTCATTGCTGTCAGGAGTTTATGTGCTTGTATATTTGTTTCCCAGTCTCTCTGTAGTTTCTGCTTTACTTGCCACAGTGGTGAACAGCAAAGCGATATACCTACCCATCCATCCTTGGAGCAAACAAACTGCTACTCAGGTCCTTCACCCCACATAAACACAGCTGAAACTCAGGTGAAATCCAGCGTGCAGAGAAATTAAATATTCACTTCTATGACTATGCCAAATATGCTGCAGCAGGAACCAAATCAGTGACACGAAAAAACACCACAGATGCCTCCTTCAAGGCTCTGCAACTCATCACCCTCTGGGCAGAGTTTCTTGTAAATTGCAGGGATTTGGCAAATACATTAGAACAGCACACAACAAATTTTGCTCATGAAACTGTTTAAACATACTGTATGTCTGTGATCCACTAAAAAATGGAGGATTTTGTGACATTCAAATGGTTTTATCATTCTAAAAGGGGAAGTATGAAACATTTATGCCAGGATATGAAGCTGGAAGGTGATGAATGAGTTGGCCAGGGTCATGGATGGCCAAGATGTTTTACATGCACACCCATACTAAAATACTAAAATACATTCTTGAATGTCTTAGACAAAGCTACAAAATGTAAAGTAAAGCTACATTTAAAAGAGAAGAAAGATTCCATTGTGTTTTGGATCTATGTCTTCTTTTGTCTTGGAACCATGTACACCATTTGAGTGAGTGTGATTTATTTATTTTGCATATTTGTCACACTTAAATAATTCAGCTTTTTAAACAAATTTAAATATTACACAAAGATAACCCAAGGAAATGCAGAATACAGTTTTTAAATGTTTTTTTAATTATTTTTACTGGCTTTATTAAGGAAAAAAAGTTGTCCAAACCTGCCTGTCCATATGTGAAAAAGTAAAGTATAAGTAAACCTAATAACTGCTTGTGATACCCTTGGGTGGCGATTACCTTTTTATTTAGGGCCAGGCAGGTGTGGATAGTTATTTTCCCTTAGTAAGTGAAATCATCATTTAAATACATTTTATATTTACTTGTGTTATCTTTGTATAATATTTTAATTTGTTTTATTTAGTATTACTGACCTGTAATTAAGTATTAAAGAGAAACTCCTCCTGTTACTGTGTGATCTTTAAATAAGTAAAGTACCATTGGCAAAGTTTGTACTTTGTCTGAACTCAAAATTTAGGCAGTGTCTTGTGTTGTATGTCCCATTCACATACAAATGTATCTGCCACTATAGCAGTTAGCTGGAACAAAGTATCTCTTATACCCCTCTTTATTTGCATTTTTGAAACGTCATCCTTCTTGTTGAGTGTGTAGGGATTACCATAGGACAGCCAAAGAGAAGATCAGCAATCAACTTTATACAGAGCATATTATGAATTTGTTATGGATTATCTTTTTCATCTAACATAGAAACTGCTGTTTAACTGAATATTTGTGTTAAAATGTATCTGGCCTGTCCACATTCATAGTTAGATAAGAGTTTCTCTCTTTGATCAGTCTATTGTCTATGTATTTTCTCCCTCTTTACTCAGAAGACCTTTTAATAGTTTGTATGGAATAAAAACCTCGACAGGGAATATACAGAAGTGTGCAATATTAAGAAATGAGAAAGTAAAACATTGTCTAGTGATAAAATGTTTTCATTAACCTGAGAACAAATGCCTTTAAATGAGAGCCGCTTTGTGAGTAAGAGTACATTTTGAGAATAACAAATACTAGTGCAATAGTTTTTATTTCTAACATGTATGACCTTTAACACACAACCAAATACACACTCTCAGCTAATTCTGCATTTACCATTTAGAAATGTACAAGAGCCGTTTGGAGAGCTGTCAGTCCTAATCACTTTAAAGTCCACACCAACTTTAACAACAAACCCACACATACAGTGTAAAGGTCCACACAATGCACCTATACATGCACACACAAATCAACACAGACTGCAAGAGCGATAGCTTCAGTGTATCTGAAGTGTCCTAGAGCCTCATTCAGCCCTGACAAAAGAACGTGGCCTGCATCTTAACAGAATTTGTAGATGGACCCATTCTGTTTGTTTGCTCATTGAGTGATTTACCTTTTTCCGGGCGTTACGTGATGTAATTTATTTCTCTTCTGTGTGTCTTACTATCAGCTGTGGCTCCAGGTGCTGGGGGAGGGATGTGATGGTTGTCCGAGGTGGAACCATGCAATGAATTATTCAAGCCTTGGCCTTAGTTTATCTGAATGTGTGTGTTTTCCTGCATCACTGCTGTGTGCCTGTGTGTTGAAGAGATTGTTATGTACAGCACAAAACTTTGACACTAAGTTTTCTGAAAGTAGCTTGCGTTAAGTATTTCACTATTTGTCATTTAGTCATCAATACTTTTTTATAAATTACGTAATTCATGAAACTAGACAAGTGATGGACACACACTAGGCAGAGAATCATCAACATGGTGGGCAAAGTGAATACAGAGACAGGCCGACAGCTACAATAGTGGCAGTCACAAATTCTTGCACAATGGGACATGAGTCACCAGCCTTTCTTCTCACTCACTCAACACCTGTTGCTGCCCTGAACAGACAGAGAGCTATGCAGGGTGGAATAAATTACTTACTATTTCAAAAAACAATCAAATGTACAGTACTGCCATGAAACCGTTTAGTAAGACAGGAATGTAAGCAGAGAACAAATACACTTGATTTCCTTATGTTTTATGATTGTTTTAGGTGTAAATGTGTGGGGTTTTTTTTATAAATAACATCAGGATGTTATTGCTATCACATTAATTAAACTAAGCATGAACATGTTATAGATCATGTTGGCATCCAGCTACCAATTTCTTCCCATTTCGATTAGTTTGTTATTCAGCTGGTTTCATAGAAAAATACTGAAAAAGAAGTCATCTTTTTGAACTCATTAATAGTCATATGCCAAACCAAAATATGATATGTGATAATAAAAATAGTCATCAAAACCATCCTTCTATCACCAGTCAACCATCCAACAACAACAAAACAATAACAAAAAATCAACAAGTAATCATTTATTTATTGTAATTATCAACCTGTTTATCTTTATGGTCTGATACATGCTCTGTACATCTACCTTTCGTGCTGGCTGAATTAGGATTCAGTCTGTAGTTTACCTGAGTTGGACGTCCTCCATGTGCCTCATCGATCCCCAGCCAAGCCAGACCATTAACTTTTCCCTCTAATAAAAGATGAGGTCAATGACCCACACTGATGCTTTAGATCTATTCTTTAGATATTCTCTATACAAACACAATCATGCACCAAGATATGCTGTTAGACATTCATTTTTAGGTTGTAATCTTATTTTGTAATCTTTAAAATATATATTTCTTTTTTTCAAGTATTTCTATCAAACTATCAAATACAGTTTGCATGAGGTCCAGGTTGAGTTTGGATAGAGCACAATTTCATTATCCCTCTTTGATTTGAATTGGACTATTTAAACTGTCAGTCACAGTATAACAACTACTGCAAATATGGCAAATAACACAATATTTTCCCCTGGCTGAAGGCAAGGTTACGGTCTGGCTGGTATAAATGCATGACTTGCAGTAAAAATTATCCACACGTGAAACATCTTTGTGAAACAGTGTGAGACAGGGTGAGCACAATAATATGAAAATATGAAGGTAGTATGAGAGATTTCACACTGGATGATATGAGTTGAATTAATAATAACAGACAATATCTAATAGTTTTTTTTTATCTCTCTTCTTTACCATGATTACACTCTATGGTGTCTGACCTAAACGTCACATTACAACATAGATACTAATCAATGGTGAGCTTATCTGAGCAGCATGACAATAGGCCTGAATGCATTGCACAGTATGAGTTGTATTATTGCCTGATGGCTCCCTGTGTAATTGTGTGTGTTGTGCCACTATTGTCTGTAGTTGTGTGATAGTGTGTTTGGGTTTGTGAGTGTATTGCCTGCATACATTTATATGAACCAGTTTGTGTGTAAAGATATTTACTGTGCATTAGTGAGATTAGAGTTTAGAGCTGTGTGCATGTGTGTGCATTTCTAGCAATGATCCATATTATTGCTGAAAATTGTAATTTTTATTTTCTCCTCAGGAGACAAGTAAACCTCCTGGCTTAGCTATAAGGTGAAATGTAGTAACGTACAAGATCCCCTGACTTTTCAGCTAGCACCATCTTCACGTTTTTGAACAGAACAGAATTATTTATTACTAAACTCAGTATGCCATTGAGAGAATCCACACTAGCATTCAGTCTTTTTAGCAAATCAAATTAAAACTTTCAAATCTTAGTCCTTAGTGAATGCATGAGGCCAAACTCCAGCCTCCAGCGCCAGAATCCTGTGTTTCGTTAGAAAACAGCCACTGTGTGAACAGATTTTGAGCAGTAACCCATGGCACATAATAAGACAGTAGTACTAATACATAAACAAGTAGACAGTGGGAAGAGACGGAGAGTAATATGCTGACATCTTGACAGACAGAGACAGGTAGATCGGATGATTTATAAAGAGATGCCAGCGAATGCTGGGAACAATAAAATATGGAGAGAAAGAGTTGATTGAATAGAGTGAATAATGGTGAGGCAGTGAGTTATGAAAGAGATGCGGGAGACATAAATAGAAAGAGATGAGAAGAGAGATGATAAGGCAGGATGCATGATGGAGGGAGAGAGGGAGGAGAGGAGCCAGAGGCTAAAAGGCGGAGATGGGGAAAGACATGGGGTGAGAGCAGGGAGATTAGGATGGGTAATCCTGGCAGAGCTAAAAGCTGAGCTTTTAAAATTTGGGTTAATACGCCCAAACCTTTTGTTTTGTCCTTGTGTTCCCTGCAATGTGTGTGTTTGTGTGTGCGTTCTGGGGAAATAGAAGCATGCAGATAAACATCTGGGTTGTCTTTCCATCAACTCAGTAATCTCAAAGAAGATCAAGTGCATAACCATCTGACTCTCTTAACCCTACTTTGTGTGTTTAAAATGATCAAGTCATAGCTTTTACAATAGTCTGCACACACCTTGTCTATTTTATTTCCCCTCAGTTTTAGACCTTATCTATATCACACTGAAGCATGCAAACATATTTCAATCAGTTGTTTTCTAACCCACTCACATTTCCAATTTACTTTGTAGTAAACAGCATAATCTGAACGGATGCACAAAATGCATTATTTAACCTCATTTTACAAATAATGACTTTGACTTTTCCTCAATCCTTAAAAAACACCTTTTTATGTAAATGGCCTTAGTATTGTTATGGGTAATAAGCAAAACCAAATAAATTCATTGTAAACTTTAAATACAGATTTCCAATTTTCCATCAGTGAGGAAGTAACAAAACTGAAAGCTGCTATTAAAGTTTTTATGACCTATCTCCTCCTGTTGACTGTGTCACACAGTTTATGTTTGATTAGGCGTGATTGTTTATCACATTGGCTGTGGTTTGTGGAGATTAAACACAGAATTGAATTTAATACCATCAGCAAGCAAGCATTAAACTCTTTTCACACAGTTTTCACAAAATAAAAATAGTAAAAAAAAAACACTCTGTGTTAGTGAGGCATGTTTGTCTTCTGCAGAGCAGTGACAATACTAGATTACACCTGCTTTTGTGTTTTGTTTGACTATGAGAGAGAAACCTAGGACAACACTCCAAAACAAATCAAGGTCACAGATTTCTAGTTTAATGCAGTAAATCAATTTAAATAAGGTAATGTAAGAAGTAGCAGATGGATCTGACCTGTTGTAAAGGAGGATGTCAGGGGTCCAGATCTGGTCTGAAGGAAATCTCAGGTTTTGGACACCAGGATAGTTTTCTGGATTCCAGCTCAGGTAGATGTCTGTCCAGTACTAAGTCACACACACACACAGATTTTTACTCAAGACTTTGAAATGATGTAAATACTTTACAATCGGCATTATAACTCAAAGGTTCCTTAAACCCCACAAAGCCAAACAGCTAACTGAATTAATCTAATTTAATTACTTTTTTTTTTTTTTACAAGGAAATGGAACATTGAATAGAAATGTAAAGGGCTGAATGTTGTCTTGATAGGAATGGAAATGGAGGGGTAAAGTGACTCTTAAGAGTATTACTGTTTTCAAAGGTAGAGTAATTGTGAAATTATCGAGATGGAAAGAACAGGTTAATCCAGAAAACCCACTTCTTACCATAAAGGCATATCGTATAACAATTTCATACCGCTGACGTTGAATTCATGCACACACCTTCACAGTGTGAGAGCTTTCTTCTGCATCATACATTGCTATTTTCTTCTTTGTTGGACGTAATTGAGGAGTAAATAAATAAAAAACAAATCTGATCTTAAACCCAAAGATCTATCTATAAAAACAAATGAAATGGCCATGCCAATATTTTTGACTGTTTTTCAAGCAGACTTGACTTTACAAATCTTCAAGTCAGTTGTTGGCTTGAGTTCAGGCAGTATTCAGGATAATATCCTGAATACAAAATTGAATACAAAATTACAAAAAGAGTAATAATCATAACATCTCAGCAAATGCTTACTAAAGCTAATGTGACAGAAAGTAAATATTAGATTATAAATACTCTTTTTGTACTGTGCAGGCAAGTAAAAATAATGAATATGGATGCATGGTTAAAAACACTTGCAATAGCACTAATTATATGAAAACATTGTCACCCTATTTTTAGAAGATATTGTGTGTTAAAATCATAAATGATAAACTGAAGCACATTAAATTGATCATACACTTCTCTGGATTTGACTCACCAGTTGCAGCCAGGCGTTTGTGATCAGTACTTGGTTCTTCTCATCCTGAGAACAGAAACAGGAAAAAAAGAGGAAGAGAGACATTTTTTTTGTATAAGAGTAAATAACAAGGCAATATTTAAAACTGTGAAAATATGCTTTGTTATCAGCATAATGAAAAATGAACACTGAAACGCTCAAAGGAAATGCTCCATTTCCTTTTGTGCTTTTTGGTGAACAGAAATACACTATCAGTAAAAAGTCTGGATACATAGGAATTACCATGTTTTTCATAATGTCTTTATTGTGTTACCATCATTGCAAAAGTGTTTTCTAATAATCAGCTATCCTTTTAAATAAAATTTACCAAACATTTCCAGCTAAAATAGCCATTTACATTATTTAAAATGTCCACACTATATATCTGATCAATTAGATCAGAATTAATCTGAATTAAAAACCCACTTTTCCTTCTAAAACATGGTAATTTGAATGTTTGTCCAAACCAGTAGTGTACATAAACACTAGAACAATCATTACTGTTCTTTTTTCTTGTAAATAATTTGAGTGGGACCAAAATAGGTTAATTTTTTCAATAAACTGCATCTATTTAACTGTTTATGTTTATCACTATATTGTTTTGCACCTTTTATGTAGTGAACATTTGGGCCATTGGCAAATATATTTTGTCTTCTCAGAAACCAAATGACCCAGATGTTATAATAAAAGTCACAGCTGAAGGCAATGATTGAAAATGTGTGCTATAGATTTCAAACCCCTCTGTGGCTTTTTGTGTGTGGATGTGTGTTTGATGAATATTATAATATTGTCAGATTGCCTGACTGCCTGCAGCATGTTGTGGATGGTGGATATTTACACAGTTTTACGTACATAATAGAGACATTACTTTTCTTCTCTACCTGTAATAAAATCTTTATTGTCAGTCTCCCATTAAAAACTGTGTCTTGTGGCTGTTGCATATTAACAGTCACGTGTTCAGATTCAGTGTTGTGATCTTCTCTGTGTTTCTGTGTTGTGGGCATATTAATACTATAAGAGCCATTACAATAATTAATTAATATGTAGGTCATATTGTGGCTTGTGATGTCACAAACAGAAAGACAAACAGAAACATGCACACAATTCCTCCTGTGTGAAATCAAATAAACACAAATAAGCATTGTTGTTGTGATTATCCCTATAACATGCAGATAAATTCTTGTTACACCTTTAATTGTTTTGTTCTTTTCTGTCATAGTAAATTTTCTGAGAGCATCTCTACAGACACACTTTCTTCACTTTCATCCTTATTGTTCCACCATGAATGTGTTTGTGTTTTCTTGTTCTGAGACATAACAGAAGTTAGTTAATACTTCGAAGCGGGCAGACAAATGAGTTGAATGTCACAGTGAACAGAGAATCAGCAATGCTTTGTGGAAAATATAAGAAAGACGGGCTGAAAGATGTTTCATGTAAATTGACATTTAGCACCTCAGGTGACAGTGACAGAGCACCCTTGTTGTGTTCTAGAAACAGATTTATTCAGACTAGGAAAATCTAATCTAGCCAACATAAGAAGGGGAAGTGCTGGCTTGAATGAATCCCACCTCAGGTTTTGTGCCTTGGTTGTATCAATGATAAAAGTCATTACACCGAACCATATTGTCCTGACATTTTCTGATGCTTTGCTGACTCTGTCTCATTTCCTATTACAGTATAATGACCTCATAGCCACAATGTGCAGGTTATTTGTTCTCTCGTCAGCCTCGTCCTCTCTGGTGGTTAATAAATCAAGGATTCAATTTGCTCTGTAGAGCAAAACACCCCAGGCTTCCTCTTTGGAGCTGTCAATTAAAGTAAGGTTACAGACAATCATAGAAAGTTAATCAAATAGCTGAACAACAAATCATCTTTATCAGTGTGTGCTTATGCATGTGTCTAGAGTGTCTTTATGTAACAGAAGTAAAAAACAGAAGACATTATTTCTGCCAATATTTATAGTAACTATTTCACAAGCTGCTCAGACATACATACACATAAGACTAAAACACAGTCACATCACACTATGGGCGAATTCCAATTCCCTTAGTTGGATCTTGAGTCTTTCCCTTGCGTCTTAGCCCTTCTGCTAAAGATACACAAAAGGATGCAAGGAAAATATGTGAGGAGATAAGAATTGAGGAAACAGGGTTTTTGGAGATACGCAACGTTACAGAGAAACAGCCTGTTTCTAGTGAAGTTGTTCATGGCTCTTTGTCACTGAGATTTATAGATCCACATTCCATATGATGGATTTAAAAGCACATGAAATAAAATCTCAGCTTTCTCATATATTAGCATACTTCAACATAAAACTGCGCTAGTGTTGTGATTCGGTTTCAGATCCCAGCAATCGGCTGCAAACAGGTTTCCACTAAAGTGGTGTGTCAGTCCAGGAAAAGACTTACACGAAGGATGGTCTTGTGTATTCTTGTTAATCTCTCCTCAAACATCACCCCTCGCTCCTCAGAGCAAAATAAGAGGCTCTGGGACATCATTCAAGATGGAGAAGTGGAACCACTTCCTGGGTGAGTGAGGATTAAGGAACAATACAATGATGCGTATCACATACAGGAATATTTTTGTACATCTGACTAATGCACCTCTGTGATTTTCACCCCAACCATTCTGGTGATTGGTGAATTGTGATGAGGGTGTTTGCCCAAAAAACTATTTTTATTCATGTCACATTTCCTACATTTTACATTGCTTAAACTCAGCACACAAACACAAACAAATTAATGTAATTTCTCACCACATCTATGATTTGAAGCAGCGTGAGGCCCAGCTCCACCAGGATGGAGGCTGAGTCATTGACCACAGGCCTTTCTAGTCGGTTGTAGTTAGCCAGCAATTCCTTATACAGTTTTCTTTGGTGTTCACCCTGCAGGGACCCTGGAGGAGCAAAAGTAAACATTGGGTACGTGTGTTTTTTTGCACTGTCAAATCATAAACCCAGCGCTGAAATACCTGGGTTCAAGAAAAACATCATCAGTGTTTTGGCTTGGACTATCCGTTTTCTATAAATTGCACCTTGGAGCGCATCTTCTGCACTGAGCCTGAATTTCAATGCAGAAAGTAGCTTTAATGGTCTACCTAACTTTTTACCCTTGATTTGTTGGCACCAGGCTGCAGGCAGATTAGAATTTACCTAGGTAAACGTGAGTTTTCCTGGGTCTGAAACATGCTGCCACATATTGTAGCTATTGAGCCTCTGATTAGTGCCAAGATGTCAGAAGCATGTATGGTACATAAACTTACCTTTAAAATGATAAGAAATCTGTTGTTGAGCTGAAATTTTGACGAGCAATGAATAAATAAACATGTACTGACTGCTTGCCCTTCCTTAAGACCACTAACACACACACACAGAGGCAGGACTGTGAATGGATATAGTCTTAACATCCAGGTTGATTGGAATGATGTGTTTGTTGGCCCGGCACTCATCACCACTATTGATCTTCTCTACCTGACCTTCCACACACATTTAGCACTATCCATTTGTCCCAAAATAAAGGAGACAGAGACACTGTCTTTCACACACACACACATACACAATGTTATCTTACTTTACTATAGTGCGGATTACATACAGAAGAAACAAGGGGTTGAAATATTCTAGTGAAGAAAATATACGGTATATTTACAAGATATTTTAGTGATGTTTTTACACTGCGAGTCAAGTCTGCACAGTGACACAGCTCTGATACAGATTAGGAAGAATGAAAGAAAAGGTGCCTTAAAATGTCTACCCATGAGTGAGTAAGTCTGTGTAGTAACACATGGCCTCTATTTTTGTAGACCTCTCTGTGAAGCCAACTGAACAGGTTGGAAATAGTTTAAAATAGCACACCATGCACAGTACATAAGGTCCCACAATTCACATTGTAGGTCAAGACCATAAAACAAGCTTTTAAGTTCAGTGAACTCTGTATAGACCTGAAGAATAAAATCATAGTGACGCATAAATCAGGGAAGTGGTATTAAATGATTTCTGAAACGTGTTCCCAGAAAAAATGCTGGTTATTGGCCCACCCCATCACTGTCAACAGTTTGAACAGTTAACCATAACTCTTGACATAAGTGTGATTTCTCAGAGCTTGACTGCCAAAAACCTAGCAGTTACTTTTGACCCCTTCCTGTCTTTTGAACAACGCAAAAAAGAGCCTTCTTTCACCTATGTAATATTGCTAAATTCAATCTTTTTCTGCTTTTGTGTCATCTAGACAGGATTATTGTAATGTTCAGTTCTCAGGCATGCCTCAAGCCAGTACTAAAAGCCTTCAGATGGTCCAGAATGCTGCAGTTAGAATTCTGACCAAATCCAGAAAATTCGATCACATTACACAAGTTCTAGCTTCCCCCATTGGCTCCCAGAGCCAGATCAAATTTCAATGTTCCAGTCTCAATCATTTATACCTAGTATCTACAGAGTATCTCATGCAGTTCTGCTGACAAGATTATGTTATTTACTCTGAACTTTTTTTTTGTCTCATTCCCCTAACCCTCAGTTTTTTTTATCCCTCTTCTGTCTTCCAAGCACATAAGCAGATGGGCTGTGTGCCTCTGTATCTCTATCGTTCTCATTTTCTATCTTTCCTCCAGGTCCGCACCATGGGACGAATAAGAGGTCCATGTCAAAGCTGGAAGAAGCTGATATGCTTTCTTGATTATGTTTCTGTCCATTGTTCTCATTGGTTTGCCGATCTATTCTCTGTTGCCTCTTCTTTATCTCTAACCAGCTGAGGCAGACGGCCACTCACCATAAGCCTGGTTCTGATAGAGGTTACTTCCATTAAAGGGAGTTTTTCCTCTCCACTGTTGCCCAGTACTTGCTCAGGGGGGATCTGTTGGGGTTTCTCTTAACAACTATGTAATGTTTGACCTGCCTTGAGAGAGAGATGGGAAAACCTGCTGGAGGAGGAGGACGACATCTGAGCATTAATTAGGCTTTTTGTATACTGACAGCCTACTTTGGGTTTCTCTCTCACAGCACAAAAAAAGATTCTGGTCTCATGAGACAAATATTTACCTCTTTGACACTGCTCATCATCCAGCTAATACAGTCCATACAGTCGTATGGTAGCAGCTTCTCAGTGACAGAGACAGGGACATCATATAAGTGAATAAAGTCCAGCATGTATACTTATGCTGAGAATTTCAAGAATGTTCTTATATGGTAATTTCTACATATGTACATACATATACATATATTTATATATATATATATATGTATACTGTCCCAGACATTTACATGATACATGTACAACTGCAATTCCAAATAATTTGTGACTTATTTTGAAACGTGTAGGTGCTATTATATTAAGCTGTGAATGAAATATGGGTTTGTGAGATTTGCAAATTATTACATTTTGACTCTCTCATATAAAAATACATGTCCAACAAGGAGAGATGAAGGAAGCAAAGAGTGAAACATAGATTAAAGTGCAACATAGAAAAGAGAAAAAGCAAAAGATCAAAACTAGAAAAGTTGTAATGCTGGTGAGAAATAAGGAGAAATTATTATAGGGAAGGAGGGAAGCAAGCTCTGCAGCTTTATAAAGCTGTGAAGAGTAAGAGAAGTATGGCCCTTTGACCCGGCATAGCGTGGATTGGACCACTGAGACTGCAATGAGCTCAGCACAGGAGAATTTATGCATCTGTCTGTCCTGGTTCCACTTCCACTTGATTGACAGATCCGTGACTTTGTCACAGACTCATGCAGATTTGCAGTCACATGCCAATACCTGTTTGCACCATATTATCTTTCTGTGTGCAAGCATGCTTGAGTGGATACACGGGCAACTACTCTCATTCTGCAAAGACAATTTCAAAAAATTAATACAAGGCACCGCAAAGTCATAAATCCTCCATCTGCATACGCACAATAAAAAATGCATAGATATGTCACTAATTTAAATACAGCCCTATCTATAGCTAGGATCCTACCTACATCTCTCCTGTGTCTGTCCTCTTTTATTACTATGGAATGTGAGAAGAGGCCCAACAAATGCAACTAAACTAATAAAGTGAAAGCTCAGTCTCTGCTGCTGCTGGTCTCATAAAATTAAAATTAATTTAAAAAAACTAAGCCAACTTTAATTTGCAAACCAACCATGTTCATCTTACGTTAGCCATGTTTTTTGTGGTTGTTATTGTTGTTGTTTTTAATCATCTCACTAATGAAGGTGATATGAGAAACTGGCAAGTAGGCACTACTTTCCAAACACAGCGAGAGCGCTCATCAAACTCCACCAGACAATAAGTGAGTGAGAGAGGAAGCCGGGGTTGGGGAGCTGAATTCGTTCAGCACCCTCTATGTTTATCACCCTGTTCTCCACCCTTGTGCTTTTGTTTAAAGAGCATGGTGCAAAATGTTAGAAAGCTGAGCAAAGATCAAACAAAGTCAGTTGTCAAGAAGATTATTAAAGGTCTCATTTAGTCTCAAATTATGTTTAAATCAAATATAAATTTTCTTTTTAGATGGTTTCTTTAGGATCTCATCAGTGATATGTTTTTGACTGATTAAGTGTCATGTCTCTGGTTTTCTTGCTTGTCTGCCCTCTTCATTCCATATATGGTCATTTCCTGTTCTCCATCCTCCCTGATCCGTCTGTCACTAATTAACTGTGATCACATTCACCTGCTGTTTTTCCTCTTTATAAGCGGGTCTGCCAGTCGTACTCCCCTGCCAGATAGTACTACAACCTACTTTTGTCAGTACTGTGGATCTCTGTTCTCCTGCCTCATCTCTCCTGCTATTACTCAGCTGCAAATACCTCGTTATTCTGCCCTAACCACTTACCTCCATATTTGTAGTCCACCATTGCTCCATTAGATCTCCACCTACCTGTGACTCCAGAAATGACACCCCCTCTGTTCTCTTCATCCGCCATGAGTAAAATTACATTCAGTCAACCATTTACTCACCTTGTTTATACTCCTGCTAAACCACCCTCTCATCCTAGCTCACACTCCTACCTGAGACTTTGCCTTCCCCGCATCCTCCATCCATCCTGGCCCAAGTTTTCATATACCATTATCATTCTTGCAATAAAATATCTTTAAAACCTACACTCTCCTTGTCCTCTGGCTATGGAGTCACCACCCACACCCGTGACATTAAGACTACATACATGGGATCAGATTGCATGCTGAACATGCTAATGATAAGCAACTAATGTAGATCAATACTCCATCTTTAAATGGGTCATTACAGGAAATGTCAAAGGTCACCAGTGTGGCCAGATGTAGTAGATGAGAAGGTCAGTGTTTAGTGGTATTAACCAAATTATCAGCAGAACAGTACTACAAAGAATGTCCATTACTTACAAATACATTAGTATGTTAAGGTCAAGCTATTACATATTATCGTTACACTAAGTCAAAATGTTACTGAAGGCAGTGCCATCGAAGATTGCAGTAAAATGATGATCCTGCACCTTCAGAAAGGTCACCAATATGTCCTATGAATACAGTCCCACAGCACTGTGGTGGAGCTGCTACATCTACAGCAAAGACGCTCACAGAATCATGTAACTGTAGATGAGGACATAGCTGCTTTTTGTTTGACAGTTTGGCTGTCAATGTTATGTCAGTTTTTGTCCTTGGAGGCAAAGATCCTGCATTTTGAGGGAACTCTTACAGGGATCATATTATGTATTTTGTGGTTTGTGAGGAGACACACACACAGAAAACTGGCCTGTGTGGAATGTATTAATATTTTGCAGGCTGCCAGTGAGCTAAAATAAAAAGTGCCCTACGGTGCTGATTCCCTCTGGGTTTCTGAGGTGCCCAGACACAGTATCAAAGAAAGCCCAGAATAAAATATAAATCCTAAATTATTAGTTATTAATTAAAGTATAATATGACCATGTTAAAAAGGTCAAGCAGCAATAAGCATTTTGCTGAGAGAGAATATTCTGCTTGATAAAAACATACATGAACAATGTACCTTAGCACATAAGGTGGAGGGAATGTTGCTTTTCCTTTCCCTTCATAACCTGTTGGAACAAATGACATATGGAGTTGCTTTTGATAGAACAGCTTCATTTTGCCACAGGATTTACACACACATTCCTACATTACCACCAGCAGCCTATCAGTTTACACCAGGGGTAGGCAACCATGGTCCTAGAGAGCCACAGCCCTGGTTGTTTTTCAACTATCCCTGCATTTACAGCTTCTGATTGGCTGAACACACCTGATTCAGGTAATCATTAGTGGGAAAGGGATGGATAGTTGGAAAACAAGCAGGGCTGCGGCTCTCTAGGACGAGGGCTGTCTAACCCTAGTTTACGCTGACCAAGTGCGGACCGCTATTTTCAGTCAAACTGGGTAAAAACAATAATGAAACAGAAAACTTGGGGTCGTGTTAGTGCAGATTTTTAGAGTACTAGAAATTTCTAAGTGTGAATTTGCAACTGTCCAAAATCTACCTAAGAACAAACACACACATACATTCAGAAGTCACGGTTGCTTTTCTTCTTTGATCTTTGGACACACAATAACAAATGACATTATTTGGGTGAAATGTGCATGTTAAACTAACCTCATTACACTGAGGGAGCTCGAGGATGTGTGCATGCACATTTAGTTCTAGTTTTATAAGCAGAGACAGACTGCTTCTGGGCACCTCAGTCACCCAGAGGGCATCAGCACCCAAGGGAACTTTTTATTTCAGCTCACTGGCACCCTGCAAAAAATTAATACATTCCACATATTCACAAGGCCTCCTTTGAGACCAGGCCAATTTTCCTTCTGTGTGTGTCTCCTCACATTTACTAGAAGAATATTGGATGTACTGATTATTGTGAAAGACAAATGAGAGGAAATGAAAAATGTGAGACACAAAGATACGTAAACTTGGTTTGCACACGATATCTTTTGGTATATACTTTGTATCCTGTGGTGGTGAGATAGATTTTTCAAGAATGTGAATGTCAGTCAGCCCACACTGGGAGAGGTTTAAAGTTTGAAAGTGATTTAAACACTTAACACATTTTGTGTAGGAGCAGAAGGAACACTTTTTTGACAACATAAATTGAAAACACAAAGACCAGGGCGTTGAGTGCAGCAATTAATCTGTTAAAAGAATAAATTTGCTGAAATTATCTAAAATGAATCTTTTCCATGGTGTGGGAGTTCTGTATAGCGGTGTCAAATGGAAAGGAAAGGATGCTGATGAATGCTAGTGCTGTCAAGATTGTGACTGTGGCTGTGACTCCTTCACTGTCTGTGTTCATCCTGAGTGTGGAAGCAGCAGCCTGAGTGAAGCGTGAATAAGCTGAAACTCAGTGGGGCTTCTCTTACAAAAATATGGAATTTACCATTAAGACATTTTAAGCAGAGTACCTTCATTTTGAATGGAGTGTCCGTTCCACTAATTCCACCACACTTTGATCTGATCTTGATTGTTTTATTTTAAATCCATTGGGGTGGTGTATAAAGGTAAAATCTGAAAAAAACCTATGTCATTACCCAAATACTTCCAGACCTAAGTGTATATATACACAACTCAATCATAAAATCAAGGAAAGAAGAGAATGCTATTTCAAGCAGAGCACTAAATGAGCACCTCTTACATCAGGATGTTTTAGTGCTTCTGAGCCCAGCTAAATCCATCCAGACCGAGCTGTTGTCCAACACACCAAACACACACACACACACACACACACACACACACACACAGCATGCAGAGGAATGATTATAGCTCTTTCTACGAAGATAATCTGTCTTAGTTATGTATATTAGATAATCTATTCTCACGTAAGACAGGGATTTAGTACTACTATGCTTCTGGGAAATCCAGAAATGATGTCATTGCACTTGTAATACAGAAACATGATGAATGATTGGAAATGATTGCTGGAGTGACAGACAATAGATTAACAGGAAATCTTACATGCAATTTGCCTTGTGAATATTACTGATAAGCAGACAGGCAGCAAACACAACGGCTGTATATGAAGACCAGTGTGGAACTTCTTAAAAGAAAAAGTCCTCATTAGACCAAAACTAGTGCAAGGCCTCATCAGTCTGAGTTAGACAAATTAAGTTGGTATCTTCAAAGATGTTTTATAAAGAACCTCTGCTTTTGTAATCCCTCCACGGTTCTTAAAAAGGAAAAACTATCCAGGAAAACAAATCCAGGAAAGATATAAGATTGCATGTTGGCTTGAGTTTCAACCCTCTCTTTAGTAATCTATGACATT
>OMLM01002744.1:73489-87008 GCA_900302695.1 Helostoma temminkii
GTACACAAACCACAAAGCCAGGTTTATTATACACTTTATTAGGTGACAGAAGTGACATTTATTTTGGTGCTTATGACAAAATGACATGTATAACAAGAAAGCAGAAAAGATAAATACTGTCAAATCAATTTCAAAACTGAAAAAAAAGCTTTGAACTACAAACATCTGACATCATTAAAGTACCAAGCTGGCACCATAAATATATTATTTTCTCCATGTGCTGCCTCTTCTTGCACATTCTACAATAACTGTCACAGAAACATAAACACAGATGTACTTCAGTCTAATTCATCCATTCATTTCTAAACTAGAACTCACAATTCTCTGGTCAGGTAACAGGGGAATACATTTTCAGGAGCACAGTTGGGGTTTGGCACCCTTAGGACTTGCCAAGTGCTGGTCAAACAATATGTGTGTCAAATGATGAGCTGTTGAACTTTAAGATTTAAAAACTGTCTAAAATCTATCAATACCGTGTATTAGGACAGGGAGGGAATCTGCAGACACTCTGATCCACTGATAGGAGGATGACAAGCAGAGAGAAGAGCATGAAGAGTACAAAGACCAGAGAGAACAATCCATTCTCTATATGTTAGAAATGAAAAGTGCTCCACTAATGCAGATAAATGTTGCACGGTTATTTTAGTCTCTTTTTTTAGTATTTGGCACAAATCTAGCAAATACACTCAATAACTGATAACAGATCTCTATCAATCTTGCTTATATGAAAATATATGTGCACTGTACAAATAAAAGTAAAAAAAAAATGTATTTCTATATTTTGTTGAACATCTTTCTCAAAGCCTCACTCTGTTTCTAAATTAAATATTTGAAATGTTCACATGTCCCAGCAGGATGCATATACGTGCATCCGTATGTGTGATAGAATGGGGTCACATGAGTTTTACTCTTTGTCTGAGTCTCTACCTTTGATGTGTGGAAGATTCAACAAAAGCTTTTGCTCTGACAGGGAGCACACGGGTTAGAGAGTTATACAGGTGTGTGTGTGTGTGTGTGTGTGTGTGTGTGTGTGTGTGTGCGTGTGTGTGTGTGTGTGTGTGATTTTCTAAATGTACATGCGTGAATATTAATGTGAATATCCGTGTGTTTGGGATCTTTTCAAGAACAACATATTTTTAGCTTATCATGTTTGGAAAATTGTATAATTCATATTTTCTGTACTCTAAAACAAACCTTTGTAGATGTGTTTGAATATGATGAAGTGTGCATGGGTCTGCTGCAAATAGCTCCTCTGGTGCCAGCCAGTCACTTGTCTCTCTTTCACTGTACAGGTGGCAACTCAGTCTATTATGGGATATGAAAGAAAGGTCAGCCTTCTCACACACTTGTGAGTTTACTCTAGAGTGAGGGAAGTGACAGTCTGTAGAACACAAACACAGGGGAAACAAGAGAGACAGATGTGCGGTGTGTGAGTGGTCAAGACATCTGATCAAAGAAATGTTCACATCTTTACAGGCTCATCAGAGCAAATTCATAAGAATGCATTTACATACATTTACTTAAAGATCCTTTTTTAAATAGAACAACGATACATTATAAATGCATTTTACTCTGTTGGATTTAATTAACTGTCTAACTTTTTATAGTCTATGTCTTTATTCATTTATTGTCAGTTCATCTTTTTCATTTGAATATTACATCACACAGAGAAATTCCCAGGAAGCCTCCTGCTTGTACTTTAAAGGATGAACTTTTTAATGCAGCACCTTAAAAAGTATAAACCCAAATTAATACTCCTAGGACCTGCTTTGAGATGTATTTGAAAGACTGTTACTCAAAAACACAGGCTTTAAATTCCTTTTCCATCTCTTATTGTGTTTACAGTTTAGTGTGCCATCATGTACTATTGTGTTTCCTTTGCAAAAGTGTTGGTTTTGGAATCAGCTTCTAAAAATTTCTGAAAAGCAAACATTCCTCTGTTCATGTCTCACACTGGGAAAATGTTTGGGCAAAACAGTGGTCAGTGGTTTTACCTATGGTGACTGAAGTTAGAGCTCCACCCAGTGGAAGAAACGCTAATGTACACACAGTCATAACCCACCACTACTTCCATGACATGAATTACATAAAATACAGTTAATTATTATGTACAGTTTTCACGTCACGCGCAATAAATGTGCTTCTTTTTATACAATTTACTGAATAAGATTTCCAATGATTTGCATAACTGATGAGGTGAAACACTAGTTAGTGTAAATGTTTACCAGAAAAAATAATAATTAGGTTGGCTCATCCAGAAGTTTGGTTGCTTAGACAGCACAGTCTTTATGCTGAAACTCACAGCCAGACTGTGGTGAAGCGTCAACATGTGGGTTTGTGTGTGGATGGTCTGTCAGAGCTCTGGCACCAAAATAAGTGCATACCTTGAGTGGCCTGTCTGATGCTTCACTCTATTCACCCTCCTCTTTTGCCTGGTGAAAAATCTTTGAAAGAAACTCTTGTTCATTTTCACATTCAAACTCAAACATCCAGCTGATCAGCAGCTCACTACTTTTACTGCAGGGAAATCACTCATTTCTTCCATTTTTGGGATAGTTTTGTTGTTGTTTTTGCATTTTTGTTTGTTTCTTTGTTTTGGTCACAAATTTACTGTATGTTACAAGACAAATATGTTACTGTACATATTTTGGAATAACCCAGTGTATCATTTTGGATGTGCAAATATGAATATATTTCTATGAATTCAGGTTAACTTGTTAAATTTAAGTATTCTGTAGGCATGAAGTTTGTGATCTTATTTGCTGTTGTGAGTGCTAAGTTTGACATTGCTATGGATGACCACACCTTCTTGAATATAGATTGTGTTTAATGAACATAAATATTAGGTTTTAAGCAGTAATATTATTTGTATTGCTGCATTATTCTGCTTTTAAATAGTGTACAGACATTAAGACCTATTCATGTGATTTGCCTTCCACCATTTTCCAACAATGAGCTCAATTTTAAGTATATAAAAATCTAAATCCTTTTGGATATAATTTATTGTTTAGAACTAGATCCCTTTCACTTTATGGTATGTTGTCTCTTTTAAAATAGTCAATGTTCTTTTAACATTGTATTTTTAGGGGTTTAGCTGCCCCACTCGTCAAAGAGCAGGAGGCAAAGCGATTCATCAGGCTGCAGAGGCAGTCAGGATACTGTGATCCACAATACTCTCAGAACATGTAGGGTTACACCATTCAGGAACAGGTGTGAATAGGTAGAATAACCCATTTTGTGCATGACTTATTGCCAGTGAAAGCAAAACTTTTTCAAGAGGATTTCAAGTATCTTTCCTTCTCAGGCTAATGAACACTGGACTGCCCCTCGACCAGATGCTCAGTACTACATGGACATTGGTAACCTGATGTTTGCCCACTCTGTTGCTACGTGAGTGAAATTTCCAGCAGCATGTGCCTGGCATTTGTAGTCTGTCAGTAATAGTAGTCTGCCCTTACATGTCTATGACACCGTGATGGTTTATTTTAAAGTAAAAGCAGTTTTAGTGCTTTCTTCAATTCCCTCCATACTAAGGTCTCTGTTGACTAGTACAGCTAAAAAATAAGATTCATGAAATGTTACATATTTAAGATTATTTTAAATATCACTAATTGCATACTTTTGTATTTCCTGTTTCCTGATTTTTGCTTATGTTGCAGTGAAAACAACAGGCTGTATATGGAGATGCTGTGTAATGGAAGAGCTGACCTGGACAGCCAGACAGGTCAGCACAAGTAGAAACCAAGAAGAGCAACTCAAGTGATAAGAAATCACACTGTAATCCAAAACATTATGGTGGCTTTAAAAACCTTCATGTTGTTAGATATGCAATATATATTATATTTTGTAAGGATGTGTGTTTTCCTTTTGAGTGCACATTAAGTGCACATTCGAGTAGTGCACATCAGAGTTTGAAATAGTTAACAATTAAAATATTACATTTTGTAAACACACACATTTTAAAGCACAGCTCATTTGTTCATTTTAATGGACGCCGAAAAAAACCACTACAAAGTTATAATCTTCATTTTATTAGTTGAAACTGTCACAAAAGGGGTAATTCTACTGCATGTGGACCCCTTGTTGATGTAAACAGGGAGGCCAAAACCATTAGAGGCCATTAGACACCTCTTAACATAGCTTTTGTCTTGAATTGTATTAAATTATACAGGTGGTCAAAATGTTGTGCCTGATCGGTGTATCTAGTTTATGAAAACAATAACTTCAAAAATCAAGTTATTGTACCTTTATTAACTTGTATGTGATTGTTCCATGCATACAGTAAGTATGCCAATAAACAGGAGGAAAATATTTAAATTTCACTGAACAAAGTAGAGGTAAACAGGCCATAAAGTATGACAAATAAAGAATCGTGTATTGAAAACATTTTTATTAGTGTCATTTAAACTATACAAATACAGTTCTTTTGAGGACTGTGTAAAAGTTCTGTTTAGAAGTCCATACAATTTTCATTAACTTCATACTACATTACTGTGTGAATTCCATCCATATCCATATGGCCATATACTGTATATAGTATGAGACAAATAATTACTATCTCACATAATTTACCTGAAAATATTATCAGTCACTCAATGTCCCCATTCTCCTAAAGTATAATAAGACTTGTATGTGTACAAGGTGGTAACATTATAAGTTAATATGTAAAATTGTTCAAATCTTGTAAATACCAAGAGAGATTATTTTTTTCCTGTAATATAACACTTTTTGTTTTTGTGCTTGCAGGAAAAAGGACATGTTTAAAAAAAACAAGTCACAAAGGGAGTGTCACTTAAATATAACAAACATAACAGCTAATTCCATAAATTAAATCTATCATAAAACCTGTATTGCATTTTCTATAGAATTATTTTTGCATTTTTTAAACTTAATTTTAGCTTAATACTTTCTAAACGTATAAATGTGTAATGTGGGTAGTGACGGCTGCACGCTGCTTTGAAACCGTGTGGCTTTGGCTATTGGCAGGTTTAAAAACAACACTGTTATTTATGTGTATCTCAAAGCAAAACCTTATGGCATCATAATAAGTGAACATAGTACACAGTGATAATACAATGATTATATGAAATGTAACATAATTAAATATCACATGCATAAAATGTATACCTGTACTATCTTAATCACTCATTTATACAGTGAATCTACAGAAGAAACCTAAGCAACTACAAATCAAACTGTCAAAGTTGTCTATTAAAAGCACCTGTAGTGGCTTCTTCTTCTTCTTCTTGCTCAGTAGTAACAAATGTTTTATAGATTTTTGATTGTGTGTCATTTTCTTTGAAAGGGACGTGTTATTGCTACTGGTTTGAAGGTGAATCCTCACTTCCAGTCGGAGAAGGGATTTTCAGGAACATCTGCAGAGCTGGAGTAAAGATGAGGATGGTGCCCAGAACTGAGACGGTGAGGAACGCCCAAAGGAAAATTCTGTCTAACACCTGGGCCACAAATTTCCAGTCTTGTACCACCTGGGAAAAAAAGAGAAATGGTTTCACAGCAACATACATAAATATCAGAGCTGTTATTACTTTAATTGTTTTTTAACACCCAACTAAACACACCTCGCGGATGAAGTGCTCTTTGCGGATATGTCTACTGATGTAGTGCACCGAATAGATGGCCTTCTCTAACATCATTGCCCAGGCTTCATCTTCCTTTCCCTCAGCAGTTGTCTGTCCATGTGCTCCACTGTTTGTCCTCTGTCCTCCTCTGCGACCTCCAGACCGAGGCTTCAGCTCAGGACTTTCAGGAGCCAGTTCTGGGTAGTGGTAGCGGTCGGTGTGTCCTCGCATGCAGAGCAACCTTGGCAGTTCCTGAAGGAAGAGATTACGAACCCACGGCGACATGGGGTGGTAGGTGGCTGAAGAGCGGTGGTGCACATTGATGACAAAGACAGTAACAATGATCGACAGTGTGACGAAGATCATGATGAAGAGCAGGTATTCTCCAATGAGCGGGATCACCTTGGAGGAAGAGGGGATGATCTCTTCTATGACCAGAAGGAACACAGTGAGTGACACTAGAACAGAGGTAGATAGTGACAGCTTCTCTCCTTCATCTGAGGGAAGGTAAAACACCAGGACAGTCAGAAAGGATAAACCCAAACAAGGGATAATGAGGAAGAGTGTGTAGAACAACGGCAGCCTCTTCAGAATGAAGGAATATGTGATGAAGGGGTATGAATACAGGCCATCCTTTCTGTTCCCTTTGGCACCAGTGGCACTAAGGATCTCCCACTCCCCATTATCAAAGAAGTCCTTCCGATCCACCTGGTTGTCTATCAGAACCAGGTCCACCATGTTGCCATCATAGGTCCAGGAGCCAAACTTCATGGAGCAGTTCTGACGGTCAAAAGGGAAGAAGGTGACATCCATGGTGCAGGCGGATTTGTAACTTGCAGGTGGCGTCCAGGTGATGGCACCATTATACCTGACAACGGCTTTGGTCATCAGGGAACCCTCAAACCGCCCATCAGCACTGAAGACACATGAAATTTGTCATAATGTATTATAATATCATATATATTATATTGTTTTATCCCCCTTTTGTAGTTATATATAAAATTTAACCACTTAATGACCACTATATACTATACTATACTGTACTCTGTAAACATATACAATAACTGACAAGATTAAATTAGCGTCAGCTTCAGTTCACAGCTCTACAGTTTTTATCTTGTTAGAACCACAATAATTTAGAGGATTTAATATAAACATCTCAAAGTGTTCTCACTTCTCATAGAGGACGATATCTGGGAGCCAGATATTTTCAGAGGGAACTCTAATAGAGGTGATTCCTCCGTATTTCTCTGGATTCCAGCGGAGCTTGTAATCTATCCACTCCTGATAAACAAACAGGAGAAAAGATGTGGTATCATTGAACCTATTAAGAATATTTAAGTAAATTAAATTGACTAAAAAAGCTAATTATTCGTCTTTAATAGTACTCTTGCATCTGAATCGGAAGCATTCTGTGTCACCCCCTGTTTCCTTTTCCACAATAAAAAAAATTCTGGGTTATTCCCAAAAACAATTTTATAGACTGCTGTTAAATGTTCAAACCATTTTTAATAACTTCACACTTTCCTGGTGTCACTCTGTAATATTAGCCACAGCCTGCTTTTATCTAGACTCACTTAAGATAATAAAGTTAGATCATGATAAGATTGATTGTAACCAAATCTCCTTACCTGACACAGCCAAACATTAGTTGTCATTAACTGGTTTTTCTCATCCTAAAACAGACAAGAGACAAAATTTAAATGGAGCAAATGCCAAACAGCAACATGCAGATTTCAAGGATGTCTAATTATGATGAGTAAATACCAGTGTCAATCACTTTTTTATCTCACATTCAGCATAACAATTATAAGATATGTAGGTATCATACATCAACAGGTTTGATGTCCACATACATTATAATATAATACATTTTAAATACACGTGTCTCTGCTTACAACGAGCAAGGATTCACTATAGAGTTGTGTGTGATATAACCTGTTTACAGCACAAATCTTTTCTGGTCTAAGCTTCTATCAGAGCATTAGATTTGATTAGTAGCTGAGTAGATGAGAGGCTTGGTTAAAAGTAAATGAAATCATCCTTTCCTTTTCCATGAAATTAGACAGAATATCATTGACCTGTCTCTGCCAGTTCCTTAGTAAACAAGAAAAAGAAATTTGAAACCAAAGTGGAGACAGCTAAGCCGAAGTAATATGTATACAGCAGGAACTGAAAAGAGTGAGATAGGAATGGAGAGTTGCACAGTTAAAATATACTTGTTTCCACATCACTGAAGTTTAACATGTAGAGACCAAGAAAAAACTTAAAAATAAACCTGGCAAAATTTAAAGCATCATATTCATGAATCTACTGTTCCTTGTTTCCAGACCAAGCCTTAGCTGTCAGATCGAGTCGGATGTTCTGGTGATCACATAGTGCAGAGGTGAATCCTAATCTAATACAGAGGCATGCTGCATCCCAGAAACACTCAGGGGACATGCACAGTGTAGTAAGTTAGAGTTTCTGGTTAGTTCTCTCTCTCTCTCTCTCTCTTCCATAAACATAAATCTTTCTTCTCTGCAGAGCCACGAAGGGGCTTTGTTTAATTCATCATTGGTTGTCTTTGCTCAGCACGTGTGTCAGGTGGTAAGGATGAAGAGTTAAATCTAAACTGGTTGCGATGAATATTTCAAGCCAAGAAGAGTGGTTTCTCCATTAACATTCCCTATTTTCTCCTTTTGAGCACCTAAACCATCTCAACCTATCACAACTAGCCTCTGAAATATTAAAGGAACACTCCAGAGAGACACAGTGTGGTTGTAGATATGACAAGAAAGCTCCTGATCTATTTCAGGACCTCAGAAAGCTCCACTGTGCCAAGCTGCCAGTGGACTGTTTGGTTTCAGCAACATCCCTGAAAAAGAAGCTTAACACAAGCTGTATCTAAGTTTTATTTTCACCTCAAAATTAATATTTGTTCTTTCTTTTATTTTGTGTTACCTAATTCTCTCCTTTAAAACAACACATTATCCTTCAGATGCCTTGTTGTCTTGTTGGTGACATCCTATACTGTCAGAAAATCCTATTAAAAAGTAATGCAATAATCCATCTAAAAAGCTTTTCTGACTTCACTTTTCTTATGTTTGAATCAAAAATGTGTCACAAACGTATGCACTATATATTCAAGTATTCATTGTATTGTATTGTATTATATATTAAAAACTACCCTAAAACAGCTGATTCCAGTAGTTTTTAAAAACTTATAGAGAAAATAAACAGCTCTAAAAATTAACAATATTGTATTTAAGGTTATTGGCCTTTTCAGACACTTTAGTACTTTTCCTTCATAATTTTACTAAAATGTAAACATCAAACTTTAGTGGAAAGTCTTGAGGAGGGAGGGCATGGATATGTTCTGGTGTGTGTTTATCCATACCACATCAACCAGCTGGGAGATCTTGAGTCCGAAGCGTACTTTAACAGTGTCGTTGGCACGCTGAATAGGCCTGACCCAGCGCTGGTAGCCTTGGAAAAGGTTCTTCAGCAGGGTGTCCTCCATCTCCGCCAAGGACACAAACTCGTTTGAAGCTGGAAGAACAGCAAGCGTGAATTAACAAGCGCTCACTGTTACAGTGCTTTTTGATACTCCACCAATAACATCCTACTTCTACCATCTCAGTGGTGATATCCGTATTCCTTTCATCTATGGCTGTGGCCCTGCTCATTAATCATTGATCACAGCACTATATTTGTTTGGTCCAAGAGCAGAAACAAGTTTGTCATTGGTGTGAATATCTACAGACAACCATCACCCACCACACCCCATAGCACAAATGTGACAACTGAGAAAAGGGAATTTGTGTTTGTTATACCAAGAGCTCTGTAATGATCCATGTCTGGCTTTTTAACTTTGTAGTTTGTTTAGCTGGGTGAAAATTAAAATTACATTTTTTTTCAGTTTGTCTTTAAAAAAAGCTCTTTATGTGTGTTTAATTATACAACACACATAAAAAAAGATATGTGTAAATACAGTGCAAACAAACTGACATAAGCATATTAAAAATACACCAGTCCTCCAGCTGTGTATAGAGACAAGTACTGTAAGTATTGCATAGGGTTACAAATGGAGGGGGATGAGACAGAGATAATATAACTGTGTCCAGAAGCTGGACAGTCAGCACATCAGTCACCCTGAGGCGACATTATGTCTCTGGAGGGACAGAGACAGTAATATTGACAAGCTATAATGTCAGACACAGGAGACGTCAAGTTCAAGAGCTAATGTGTGTGACGAGGGACTGGCACTGGAGTGGTGACCTTTAACCTGCTGCCGGTTCCTACACTGGCTTTACATCTTTCTAACATCATCTGAGTAGATGCATGGGAGAATATTAATCTGCCAAGCAAACATAAAACCACCATATCAGTGAGAATGTTAGAGCCACTGGGTCACCTCTGCCTGAGTTTTGAAGGACGCAGTGAAGGGTAGAGAGTTGGACACTGATATCCAACACCTGTGTTCCTGTTTGACTGGCTTCAACAAAAGACACTAACGTTGAACTGATTTGCTGCTTTCAGAAGTGTGCTGGTGAAAACTCTTCCAGTGACCTACAGGCTTTTGATTACTGTGTCAGCTCCAATTGTGTATTTCTGCTTCAATATTGTCATTACAAGAAACAAACGTCTTTGTTTCTATGATTGATCTATCATCCCCCTTTTTTTACACTTACTGACACAGAGGTGTCAATGTTTAATATCATTGAGCGCAATCAGGAGATAAAGAAGCATTGATGGGAAATGGGAATAATAAACAACACCTTTGACTGATTAGCTCCAGCACCTCCTTATTTGTCAGTGGTTATCTTGTCGCCTGGTTCTCCTAATAAAACATCAATGTTTTCTTACCGGCGATTTTGGCGAGGCACAGCGAGCAGGACGCGGACAGAAGGAGTCGGAGGAGGAGAGCAGCCAACTTCATGATGTTGTCCTGGTCCGAGTGAGCGCTCCTGCGCCTTCCCGTTACTGTCGCCTGTTCCGTTGGAGACTAATGTACACACACTGTGGCGGCACAAACACCGAGGTTTCCATCAGCTGTGCTCAATAATGCGAGAAACATGCCTCTGCTGCGGCTTTTCAGAGCGAAGGGACCTGGTGTGAGGGCGCATGTGGCCAGTGTCCGTCTGTAGTGTCTTCAGTTGGGTTTCTACGGGAGGGGCGGCGATCAGCGGGGCAGATGTGTGGCGGAGAAGTGGGGTGAGGTGGAAAACCCGGATATAGCTGTCATGAAGAGTTAAAAAACACAGAGTAGCTTTGTGAAAGCACTGCTATTATAACATCCACGACCTGGGCAGTGAGATGTTGTGACACTGAAATTCTTTGCACACTTTACAAAAGTCAGCGAATCAGTGCATAATTCAAACTTTCCGACAAATAATCACCTGATATTTGTAGTATTTACATTGTTTTCACATTGGGTTGCATTGTACAGTTTCCCTGCAGTGAGCTGTGTCCTCCAGCATCACACCATAACCTAAAGAGATGTAGTGAGATGACCTGTATATCTCAATCCCTGAGCTGAATGTGCATGTCACTATCACTGCTCGTCCACTGGAGAGCGCTAATGGTAACATTAACCTGTAAACATGAACACCAGCCCCTGACAACTGTTAAGATTCACACTGGACCATAATTGGCTTTCCAATCAATCAATCGATCAATCAATCAAACATCCAATGACAATATGGAGTGAGTGAAATAGTTGAACATGCAACACGAACGCTAACATTAGAAAACATGTTTTGTGTTCATGACACTAAGATTAAAAATATCCACAACCATTCACACCATTAAACCTTCACTCAATATGCACATAAAAGCAATATCAGTCAGTTTGAGTATTTCTCATGGGGTTAGTTAGACCACAACTGCAGAATTTAAACACTTAATATAAACACTAAACAATCTGATTGCTTCAGAGAATTTAACTTACAGTGCTGTGAAAAAGTGCTCTGATAAAGTATTCCAGATTTTTTGATTGTTTTGCATTTGATCATTATAGAACTGCTTCAGCTCAGCCGATACTTTTTCACATATGGCCAGGCAGGTTTGGAGCAGCTTTTTTCCCTTTACAAATGTTAACATTGTGACAATTAGGTAAAAATAATAAATAAATAAATCAGGACTGTAGCTCCCACAACAAAGATGAAAAATAAAATCTTAAACAAAGTGGGGCCACAAAACCAAACAGCCAAATAATATGTGTAAAGGACAGGAAAACTGGGCAGAAGGTCTGATTTACAAACAAAGAAACAGAACAAAAAAGAAAATCCAGTGAGGAAAGGGCTAAAACCAGCATAACCTCATTAACGTACACACACAGATGGTGATGATGAAGGCGATTTACTGTGTAAATCACAGCAGGTAGCAACAACACTTTTGATAAATACATTTGTGCTGCAAAATCCATACTGTGCTACCACCTGACTTCTTGAAGACTGTAAAAATATTTTGTTGAGGTGAGAAACAATGTGTTTTAATAAAAATAGAATCCTGAGAATGTTTGGGTTTAGGTTAACGTATATTTTAATGACCAATGACAATACAGATACAGTTTTTGGTTAGACTGAAGAGTTAATTTTGTATAGTGGCTCCCCCAGAAACTTTTCATACAGGTGGCCAGGTGGGGCCAGTGAAAATCTAAGGGTGACACACCAAACAGTTCTCCTTGTGCTAACTCAGATTCAGTTACGCCTGTGCATGTGCATTGCCTGGCCTTTGATTCTTTTTCATCAAAAAGACCATATGCATCCAACACTTGAGTAAATGTTAAGAAACACATAAACATTGCAGAAAAACACACAATGTTTCAAATTATTTTCAATACAGCTTGAGTTATTGTATTTGTGTAAACACCTTGGCAAAAAAAAAGTCAGCCACTGAGAAGAGTCAGACAAATCACAATTTAAATATATTTACATTCTTTCAACAACATAAATGCATGTTTACGGTAATAAGTAAGTTAACTATTTTCAGTCTTGTGGTTTTTCTATATAAATTGGTCATGAAATATGACCTGAGTCACAAACTAAGTCACAAATATGAATATACGTAATATATCTAAGTATCTGAACACAAACAGTCATGAACTTTCATATCCAGACCTGCACAACATCCAGGGGGCATTGTGGACCACTGATGATTACAGAACTGCTTCAGCTCAGCCATATTCCCAGGATGTATGGTATGAACAGCTCTCTTGTGGTTCCATATTCCACAGCATCTCTGTTGGGTTGAGGACTGGACTCTGACTGGGCCACTCTAAAAGGAAGATTTTGTGTCTCTGAAGCCATTCTGAAGTAGATGTTTAGGGTCATCATTCTGATCTATCTCCAAGTTTCTGCTGAGTTCAGCTAGTGAACAGCTACACTATTTATCCCAAAGGATATCTTGATGTACTTGGGAAATCTTTCTTCCATAGTGACAAGTTGTCAAGGTCGAGAGGTAGTACAGGCCCAAATTATAATGCTCCCCCCACCATACTTCACCGTCAGGATGATGTTTTCACGTTGGTTTGTGGTTCTCTTGTTAAACCACTGACAACTTTTAAAGTCACAGCGCACAAAATATCAAACAGCAGCAAACACAAAAGCAACCAAGCAGAAAAGAAATCACCTCGACATAAAAGGAAGCCATTAAGAAAAGCAATGACATAGTGGAAACATATTGAGATCTATCCATCCATTTTCTGAACTGCTTCATCCCTGTAAGGGTTGTGGGCGTGCTGGACCCTATCCCAGCTATCATCTGGGCTTAAGGTGGGGTACACCTTGGACAGGTCGCCGGTCCATCACAAGGCCACATATTGAGATGTTTTTCATTGAGATGTTATTATCAGTTGAAATGCATGATATTACAATAAGGGGTTAACTTAGAATTCAGGACTTTAACCAAGCTGAGCAATAGAGACACCAGTTACACAATGAAACGTCTGAGAATTG
>OMLM01002747.1:6917-28408 GCA_900302695.1 Helostoma temminkii
AGGATCTTATATATATAAAATATATTATATAATTTTTACTTAAAGTTAAGATACAAGCCAAAGAAAATGGTGATTTGTTTTTGGTGTAGATCCAGGAATAATCGTAGAAAGATTCAACACTGACATTTTTAATTTATTCTATTTTCTCATGAACTCCTGTACCTTCCTACGTAAAAATATTTGGCACAAGCATTCGATCACAGTCCAAGAGCATCAGATTTCTCAACTTTTATGGCTATTAAAAAAATCATTACTTGTTGAATAAATGTATTTTCCTTATTAATTAGCATATTATTTTGTAGTTACCAAAAATTTTGCTCGAGTAAGTAATTTGTGCTACTTTCTGTAAACGCTTTTTTTTTGCATAAAAAATTATTGGATTGAAAACCAGCACTGGTCTATTTATAGGGATTATCTGGAGGAGGACCAAAACCTTGTAGCTTTGCTCTTGCATGACCTCATGATCTTCTACTATATTGCACACTACTTCTTTCCTGTTGTTTCTAGTACTAGGTAGTGCACAGTTGCATCAACCTCTCAGAGCTCGGGGCGATGTGTATACAGTGCTCCAAACACGAGTCTGAACTTTCATGCACAAACACACTGTACAGAATGTGTATGAGTATCCTCACTCCTGTGTTGGCCTCTGGCCTTACTCTTGACTGCTGCTCTGACTAGATTCTCTCTACAATGAATGTGTAGCGTTGGGACAAATGAGACATCTCTACTGTGTGTGTGTGTGTGAATGCTCATACAATCTTACACATGCTGAGTACTGAGGCTTTTGTCAAACTTCTTCAAACTATTTCCTATGTGTATTACCTACAGCAGGTGAAGGAGTTACAATTAATAATAGAAGAAAATATGTGTGTGACACATGACGATTTTCTTGTTTCATTGTCATTTCTGGGCAAATCATAACCACCACAGTGTGACTTGTGTTAAAGGCAACGGGTATACTAAAGGTAATAAAACATGCTTTCATTTTTGACAAATAAACATATAACAACACAAGAGAGATACAACTATCAAAATTAAATAATATCAAATAATAATCGAGTTTTTGTGGATATCATAAAGCATCAAAAATGGGAAATATACATACTATAAGCTGTGTCAATCATACATCCTACTGAGTGCAAACATAATTTCATTTTCATTCTTCAGGGAAACAGAAATCAAGTTGCCCACTGGCAGTGAGCAGTGACTCAAGCTGTTCAATAATTGTGGATAGACTCGACAAGCTGCAAGGTTTTCAAGTGAGTACCAGACTCAAAAAGCCACAAGAGGCAGTGAAAATGACAATCAGATACAGAATGAAGCCTTTTCTTTTGAGTGAAAAAAGTTTTCATAACATACAGACGTGCTCTTCAGTGGAACAGTATCACTGTAGTATAGTGGTTCATTTTTTCATTCATATCCTTATTGATTGTGTCCCCATCTTTGGTCATTGCTGTGGTGTTTTTGCACTGAGGTGCATACATACTGTAAAGGCTTGTGATGAAACTATGTGTTTGCTGTGACATATTTTCCCCTGTCACCAAACTTGTTGTTTTTGTACATTGACACCATCAGTGGCTTACTGTCATATTTTGCTTAATTTATAGAGCTGGGAAATCAGAGCTATGTGTGTTAAACCAAAGAAGCGTCTGTACCAGAGTGTGGCAGTGTCCTAAAGTTGTTCAAAGTTGTTTCCATTATTCCAATAACCTGAAGCAGTTTTAGTGGTTCCTTTAACTATGTGGAAACTGGTTCTACAATGCCCAGCTGCACAAAGTGAAGCCCATAAAGAAATTGTTTAAGATAGACATTAAGTTGGACTTGTTTGTTGACTACGGTAAATTTTGTCACCGCACAGGGTTTGGATGGACTTTTGCAGAGTGCCTGCAGTGCCATTGCAGCGATTGCGGATGTAAACACTGAAGTCAGATATAGCAACGTAGGGGCCCAGAGTAAACACAGGTATGGTATGGGACCCTGTTATTTATCTAAGTCCCAACATCTTCTCGTCACCCATCTGAGCATTTTTTCTCTGTTTCCAAATAGGTGGCAACAAAAGCATATAACACAGTCCTTCTTGTTTACTGTACACGATCTTTTCTCTATTCCTTATTGATGGAATCCTTAATTCGTAAATCTGAGCCCCTCTTTACATTCAAGCAGCAGCTTCTCAATGCTTTTTAACAAAATCAACATTATTGTTGTTGACATAGGTTGTTACCTTTGGCAGTTTTGCTCCAAACATTTTACTCTCCTCCCACAGCTTCAGTTTTTCAGAACTACTTCTTGATTTTATTTTTGCAGGTACACATCAAGAATGGCACTTATTAGTCTCTTTGTTTTACACCTGAGCCACTTCTGTAGATGTGCTCATGCAGCAGTCCATTGTAGTGGGTACTGAGGAGGGTGCAGAGAAGCTGGTTACTCACAAATTATAGACATTCAGGTGCCATATGGGCTGCATATGGATTTTTAGTCCACCTTGACTGAAGCAGTCATACATACTGTACATGTTTTTTTCTGTTTTTCATATTGTTTAAACATAATCAACAAACAAAGGAATGCTTTGTCTCACTAATGCTACTGTCCACAGTAGCCATCATGTTGTGCAGCTTGCATGTGTGAAACATGTCCATTTATGCCTGTCCGAATGCTGTATGAATGTAAAAGCATGCATTCTTTTAACCACGTGGTGTAGTAAACCTTCATAAACAGTGTTTTGTTTTTTTTAACAAAAATTGTTTTACAGTTTTTATGTTTTAAATTGTTTCAGGACTTCAATCTAGCTGCTATTGTGTATTTTAGTTGTAACAGTACAGTATATTCTGCTCCAGTGGAAGATAAAGACATAACTATGCTCCACTCAGCACAGTTAGGCGCGTATGCAGTATATGTATCTCAAATTGAAAAGGGAGAGAGAAAGCAAAAGGGAATAAAACAAGGTTGCTGGCTGACTTATCACTTGTCTCATTACTTGAAACAGTGACTGTCAGCAGCTGAGCATCTTCCTCTTGGTCTAATACATATCCATACTCCAGCATAAAGAAAATCGTGTAACAACTCAAATTGCTTGTGGTTATTCCTTAGAGCAGCACGTCTTCTGTTGAGTACAATTAGCGATAAGAAATCAGAATGTACTTACTTAGATAGGCAATAAGTCTAAGTAAAGATTGTTTTTTAATATTTGGAAATATTCATAATAGCAAGTCTAAGTCAGTCTTTAACACTGTGTTTTTTAAAATACTGAGGACACACAGTACATTAGCAAGTAGCAACCACCAATGATGAGTTATAAGTGAAAGCCAATTATCGCAGTGGGGTGCATATTACTGTACAGATGAGCTGTTCAGCCTCTGAAAGTTCTGTCAAGGTTAAAAAACAATGTTTCAACCTTTAGCAAGCTAAAAGAATGAGACAGAAAACAAAAGGAGTTCAACAGGGAGATGCACAGAATGCCAAAGAAGGAGGAAAAAATTTTGAGAATAACAAAAAGAATCTGACGGACAGAGAAATATGAGAAAGGCAGAAAGACAGACAGAGTGGGAAAGTGAGAAGGGAGAAACACAAAAGTGTCGCCCTCCTGGGTTGTATGCTGACACCGGTGAGGGATTACAGTGGGGAGGAGCGCGGCCATATGGCTGCATGGCAAAGTGGAACCCACGGGGAGGCAGCGGGCACATTAGCTTGCACGGGGCCCTCCATCGCTTCCTCTGCACTGCGGTTTGTGGGACGCTCAGGAACATTGACAATGACATCAGGCTGTCCCACCTCTGTGATGGCTCCTGGATCCCAGCTGACACCTCTGGCAAAAGGCCAGGAGGAGAAAAATCACCTGCTCTGCCCTGTGAGCACAGAGTTACTTATGCCACTCAATAATGACCCAGGGACCAGTGCAAAAACAACAAACGCACGATGGTCGTGGAATGTCTGAGACTGAAGCCGTTCACCCGACGCTTCAGTATCACTGGCCCCTTTCAAACAACAGAGGAGAGAGTCATAATAGCACCACGTTTCACACCAAAAGCGCCACTGTCGTTAAATCAATAAGTCATTACCTTTAATGGGATAAGCACTTTGAAAACTAATTGAAAACAGCTCCATTTACTCCAGCCAGGCCCTTAATGCAAACAATACTGTTGTTGCAGCGAAAAAAACAATGAAAAAAAAATGGAGAGAAACACACACAGCACAGCTGGGGATCTAGTGTCTGATAATTTGGTCAACTGTTTCACTTTGTAATACACTCTTTTTTTTAAACCTGTAGAGACGTTTAGCCTCAGCAGGTCAAACAAAGCAATAAATTCAGAGAATCAAAGGAGACACTGAACATAAGATGACACCCACGAGCAGGGCAGACAGTACCGCCAAAAAGTCACAAGCCTACACAAATTCAACTTGGGACATTTCAGAAGTTTGGAACAAAGAAGGGATCGGAAACTTCTTACTTAGCAAGGTAATATGATTAAGTCTGAGTGGTTCTTAAGTGATTTGTTTTCCAAGATACCAC
This sequence comes from Helostoma temminkii, assembly GCA_900302695.1. Taxonomy (NCBI): domain Eukaryota; kingdom Metazoa; phylum Chordata; class Actinopteri; order Anabantiformes; family Helostomatidae; genus Helostoma; species Helostoma temminkii. Next base: position 11,425 of record OMLM01002747.1, read on the forward strand.
AAACAGACTAACCTCTCTGCACAAAATGTGTCAACCATTTGACCATTTCACTAGTGCTCTAAGCTACAATTGAGCAATAGTGAGCATCAAAAATGTGTTGTGGCAGGTTTGGAGAGTATTGATTTATATTAGAGAAAATGACTGTGCATTCAATTCCAATCAAAAGCCTCCGTGGCAGGCAGCCAGTTCTGTTACTGGGTGAAAGACACTGTATTAAATGTAAAGCAAATTGAATGCACAAAGCCAAATATAAACCTTGGCAAGCGTTGCTTAATCAGAAATGGATTCTTATCAACACAGTTGCTAAGTGGGATACGTCAGTGGGTTTTTTATCAAATGATAAAAAGACAGAAAGAGATTATGCATATGTTGTTTATATTGTACAAAAAGCATGTTAGGTATGGGTTTCTGAAAGCTGCTGTGTGTTAGTTCAGGTTAGGTTTTTTTGTTAGTCTATTTTTAAATAAATTTAAAAAGCATTTTTTTACTGATGTTTAATTAATTTCTGGTTCAAATTTTGTTATAAAATTGTTATAACCATATCCTAAATAATAGAATGTATTCATGTACGTTAAGTGAAGTCATGTGAGCAGACACCTACCAGTGTTGTGTACAGTGTGTGAAAACTAGGTTAGCCATTAGGCTATTGGAGGAAGAGATGATCGTGCTGACAGACCAAGCTAAAAGATTACTTAAGTTGCGGGAGTCATGAACACCTCCACCCACTGCCACATACACACAGACACACAGATGTATGCACGCACATGCATGCAAACACTCATTCCATCTCTTGTAATTTATTTATTTTTTTACACTTGGAAGAATGACATGCCCACATAAATGGGTGAATAAAAGAACGGGGGCACCATCTGGTTGACCCAGTGCTAATGGAGCAGCTCAATTACGCTTTGACTTTCAGTGGACTGACCGGGACAGGACACTAATGTTGGTGTGTGCTGTTTATGTGTAACTCCAGATACTGAATATATATACTGTTGGGAAAAAAAAAACAAACTTGCAAGGGCACCAGCCATGTGTCACTGGTGGCCTCCAAAGCAAGTACCACTTCCTGCTCTCCTGACATTCCTCAGGAAACCCAACCATACAAAATGGAGGGAAAGTGGCGGTGGTGGTTTGTGGATGGGGTAATTGTGGTGGAGGAGGGGGCGATTCGACACTTGTTGTTCTATCCTTGAACGAGGTGCTCAAGCTAAATTGGCTGCGCAAATGGCTAATGTGTATAATGGAATTGAGAGTTGCCCAGCATAAGGGCGTCTGCTAAGCAAATAAATAATTTAATGCAAATCCCAGCATCGTGCCTCCTGCCAATTAAGCTAACCTGTTTTAGCTGTAAGTGATTTTATTACATTAGCATGCCGTAGCTCTGACTGCATTAGGGAGGGTTTAATCAGTCTGTAATCAAATTAGAGCACAAGACAGAAGGAGGAAGTGCTGTGCTTCCACAAAGCACCTTGCTTGTGCACCTGCAGGTCTCATCTGAGAAATCTGTATTTAAAATGTTTTTTATACTTACGTGGTATGCACCATCATGTGGCGCGCCTGAATATATGTTAGCATGAAAGACACCCGCTTCACTGCACCAAGCAACTCTAAAACTCTAAAATAGATTTCTATGCAGCTTATTTAACACAGACCAATGTGGTTGTTTATGTGCAATTGTTTATTATTCCAGTGACAAGCAAAGTGGAATCGATCGCAGGAGCGCTCCTTTTGTTTTTCCGCACTACGTACGTGTACGGCTAACTACATGTCATCTTGTCCCTGTTGATGTTCACTGTCACATTCAATAAAGCATCGCCAACAGGCAAACTGCATTACCGAAGTGATTAACATAACGTGCTCATGCAATCATCCGTGCTGCTTCATGACACTGACCAAAGAAAAAAGGATTCAGAGATGATCTATGGATACTTTGCACACAGTGTTTCAGAAAAATCACAGTGAGGTAGCTGCTGTGTTTAAGCTGTCAAGGAGCATCCTTGCAAAGCCTGACAAATCTGCCTCCATGAGAGTGAGCGCTCAGAAGGCACTGCCAAAACTGATACCCTCATTGTCTTATTTTCCAGCTTTTGTTATTCTTTTGCTTCTTGGAAGCCAAGAAGGTTGTGGTTGTGTTGGAGTAATCACGGGAGGGGTAGCAACACGAGAAATGTGTTTGCCCTGAAGGCAAAGTGCAGACAGAATTCTTTAAAGATTCTCTGTGCTGACAGATGGTTGTGATGGCTGACAGACATTGTCTCACATGAAGGAGATCTGTTGGAGATGAGTTCAGCTGTGATCACTTTCCTTCCCATCATTCTCTGTTCTAGATGAATGAGGAAAATAAATAAATGAAGAGACAGTTTATTCCCAGGCAATTAATTGTGCATAAACATACTGTGAACACATGAGCACTCGTGTCCACCCAAGTTCTCTTCTATATAGTAAAAAAGGAAGCACAAATCACTGTATGAGTGTTGAGAAAGGAAACAAGCTTTAAGTGGCCTTTCTCCTCTCACTGCTTGCGTTGATCCTTTTTTTTCCCAGAAGAGCAGCGAACACTCACGTCTTGATGTGCTTATCATCTGGTGCTAGGGATGTGTGTAAAGTTCATCCTTTTGGCCTAATTAACTGATGCCTCCTCTGTCAGACTGCAACAGCACGGCCACTAATGAGGATCATTACAGGTAGGACATAGAGAGATTTCCACAACCTGACATATCTTATGACATTTCCTATACCAACACATATTTAAGTAATGAAGACAAGAAAATGGGAAGAGTGTCTAAGGAAGAATGAAAAAGTAGGCTTGGGTCTACAGTTTACAGTGAAATGGACACTGATATCAAACACTGGCTTTAATGGCATTCTTGGACTGAGTCAAGCAAAAGATGGTTATCAACATAAGCCACACATGTACTACAGACAGCCAGCGATGTAACATGATTTCATACATTTTTACCTGCACTTATCTATGCACTCAGCTCGGTCCTCACTCCACCCCTTAAGCCCTCTCTTTTGAATTATGGCTTTGCAGTTTGAGTCATTGAAAGGAAGGTTAGGCAGGAGTATAGGAGCAGGAGGAGGGAAGTGAGGGGAGGAAAAAAAAAGAAAATCAATCGGAAGCGTCTCAATTAATCTGGCGAGTGGCGGATTGATTGCAGCCCTAAACTGGGTAAACAGGATTGTCTATTTAAGGGCCATGATCCCTTAATCATCACTTTAGCTCAAATAGACCAGGATCACCACATCTGCTGGCCTGGCCTGATGCAGATGCCAGGGCCTCGCCTTTCAACTTCAGCCTGTTCCCCTCTTCCCCTTCACCTGGCTCGTGCGTATCCTACCTTTCTCCCGTTCACGTATGATGGACGGATGAGGCGCATGTGGCCTGGAGTGCTCTCACCTCAAATTGCCAACGTGGGACTGCCCCGAATGGTCCAATCTGAACCTCGACCAATGCACAAGCTGGGGCCCTGGTTTGTGGCTTTGCTGAAAAGGCCGCTATCGGAATCGAATACAAAACATGATATTCTGGCTCGCTCAGTTCACCATAAAGATCATATTATAAGTCTGCAAGCAGGGTTGGATGGAGGAGATAGAGGAAGGCATAAGGGGTTTTGTGCACTTGCAAGCTTGACCCAGAAGCCAAGGCTCTCGCAACATAACATGAATTCCAATTGGGAATGTTTTACAGTAGGACGCAGAGTGCAGTAGACCTCAGGGTGCAGAGATACAGCTCTGAGAAGATGGCTGAGGCCAGATAAATTGTATACCTCATTCTGAGCGTAGTCATCACCATACGGGAATATCACTGTATCGCCTCCTCCTCCTTCCTCCCTCTCTTATTGTCTAGAGTGCCAGAGTTGCCCAGGCTCCATTCTCTAGAGCCTGATTGAAGAGGCTCTCCTCTCCTCCTCACCGGTTTGATTTACTTAGGCTATCTGTGGGAATTGGGCTGGAAGCTTCCTTATTAAGAGGAGACTGTCTGAAGGGTTCCACTGACTGATTGGGCAATTGAAGGCAGGGCACGTGAGCAGAGATACAACAACTATCGCAACGTCTCTCAACACACACACAAATGCATACAAACACCCCAGTGGTTTATGTATGAGGTCTAGCAGGCACATGTCTGTCACAATTCTTGGTAGCCAGCTTCAGCCCAGTAAACCGGACGGATCTATCTCTATAAAAGGCCCTTAAATCGCTCCCCGGTGGTGACTAGCTTGCATTCAGTGGCTGCTCCCACACATCCTGTACACGCACCAACACACTTGTGAAGAAAAAGCCAAACAAAGCTAAGCGCAAATCCTGTGGCTGAGGATAGAAGCAGCTGAAAGACAAAACCTGCCTTGCCTGTGTGATGCGGACTGTATCGACAGCTCATCGTTTACATTTTAGACAAAGCCACACACATTCTCCCCCCTTTCTTCTTAAACACCCTCACATAGTGAGCAACAGAGCCTCAAAGAAGAGGAACGACATTGGAGGGAAGCTGAACAGAGAGATTTCGGTTTTTCCAAAGTCACCCAGCCCTGCGGTCACACAGACGAGCTGGCATTAATGCAAAATGTAGCAAATTCCACCACGCTCACTTCATCTGAGAGACAAAAATAAAGCCAGAACAAGAAATCTGGTTATGAAGAAGAGGTGGAGGGGGGGAGTGGGAGCAAACACATTCATCAAATTATCTTTGCCCATTGACGGCTGTCTGTGCCCAGAGGCCCTCCTCTCCCATATGCGCCGAATATATTTTCACCAAAGACACCTCTTTAAACAAAACTCCTTCCTTCCTGCTTCATGCCGACACCCAACGTCTTGAACTCACGATTCACAAGACCTGCTCGATGACCTCAATTTGCTTCAGTCTCTGTATCTGTAATAGCCCATCTGTTTCTTCCTACTCATAAGCAAACCAGCGTCGTCGCAATCTAATATCAGAGCACTTATTTTAGACACAACAGATAGATATGGATTGCCACAGTAACTGTGATTGTGTTTTCGATGATTCTAAGAAAACAGTGGATCTATAAATAAAAATGGTTCAGACTTGATACTTTCAGTACCTAATGAAATAAAGGTGATGCACTGTATTGGGGGATGCATGAGAGGTTGGACAGTGCTGTGGAATTCCTGGTATTCATTGGGGTACATGATGCTGAAAGACATACACCAGCTTATCATCTATCTATGATGTGACAGTTGGGGGCTCGGATGCATTCACAGTCAGCCATATATGCCTCATAAAGATTAGCCTTTATCCAGATAAATTCTGTAAATAATTTCATCATTCAGGGAAAATCATATCAATACGGTCCGGATGTATATTTTCTTCAGCTTGCTTGGTATTCTGCATATAGAATATTTGCATCTCATGAATATTTATACATTAACTGATGAATAATGTTGTCTGTTTATTCCAATGAAAAGGATTGTAATGATCAAACAAAATTACCACTTACAACAGTTATGGCTCCCTACTAAGACTATGTGAATTATTAATGAGCACCATTGATTGCTTGGTCTAAAGAAGGTGAATTGGGTAATTCCGTAAGTGCCACAGTGTAGATTGTTCTGTTAGCTCCGGCTCTGATTCTGCCTCTCCTCCTCACTCCATCTGTGTCTTTCGTCAGCGCGACCAGGGCAGGATCTTTGCTGTAATTCCATTACTGCTGCTACTATGGCATCCCATCATCCCGCAGGACAACTTAGGGACCACTTAGAGACTTGTGCACGTTTAGCTCTGTTACAGTAATGCTGCCAACTGGGCAACAAGCACTATCTATCACTACCTAACAAACAGCAGCTCTTGCTCCGCAGTGTGGATGGATCAGTTTAAAAGACACTAGTGGGACAAAGTAGAATGGAAAATACATCAACACAAAACAGAACAAAACAGGATAAAACAGTATAAAGGAGAGCAGAAGGCTAACACCCAGCATTAGTGTGACAAATCATAAAAACATAAAAGGAACAATGAAGCATGACAACACATAAAATGACACAGAAGAAAACATAAATAGTACATAAAACTCACAGTGACATAAATAAATAGCAATGTATTATGACACATGCACACAACAAAATGACACTGTTCCATAACACTGCATAACAAAGCTTAACAAACAAATTGTTGGACTTAACATATTGTAACAATGGAATAATGAGACATTAAATTATTCAATTTTAAAACATATCACATAAGACAAATAGGAGACAAACAGAGACAAAACAAAATGACACATACTGCAATAACAAGACAACAAAGGCGTAAAAAACACAAAGCATATGCAGCTTTTACATAAACATAGAGTAGATTAATAAAACTGATTCATAACGTCACATAAAGACAAGTGGCTTTAATTTTTACTCAACCGGACACAAAAGAAAAAGAAAGAAATGCTTATACAGTTACTCATACTTCAATAAATGTCCAGAAAGTATTTGCTTTCCTAAACTTATATTTTAAGGAGAACACACTTTAAGGATTCGTTTAAGAATTAAATAACATGGAGAAATCTAGCAAATCCTTACATTTCAAGTTTCAATGTAGCTCTGTCTCTGATTTTGTGACACTTATAACTCAATTTTACAATTAATTTGTTGTTGTAACTGATTACTTTTCTGTAGATTCATAATAACACAGAGCCACGGAGCAGAACCGAGAAGAGAGCCCATCAGAGGATAATGGTTTATTTTAGTGCTGTGATGGCTCAGTGGATTAGAGTGTGACCACAGCGGACGCTGTGATGGGCTGAGGAAGTGCTTTTCCCCCACTCTGGGCTCAATGCTGTACTCAACAGATTAGCAGCCTTTGTTACACAAGTGGTGTTTTCTGAGAAAGGACATGGTGTCTGAGAGACTGGCTGAGAAGAGTGCATGTGAACTGCGGAACACACACACACACATACGCAAGAAAGCTCAAGGGATCAGGCCCAAATCTCATCACCAACCCACTTTAGGGCCTTCATCTTGTGGACTTGGACCAAGTCCTCCTATGTCAGGCTGATCTGGCTGATCAACCTCACTCACCGCCAGTTTTTCCCGTTAGGGTAAACTGGGCTGGAGGAGGGGTGAAGTGTGGGCTCACCCAATAAACCCGCCTTCACCTAATCACCCTTCTTTCACTCCTCCCTTTCATCTCTCCATCTCTGAGCCAAAGTGCATAAATCTGCCCTTCTTGACAGTTGCAATCAACAAGGGCCGTAGTGAACCATGCGTAATGGGCGGTTAAGACAGGGGCGTGGGGCAGCGGCAGAATTTACAACAACAATTATAGCCCTCATACGACAAGATGCCTGGGGGCGGGGAGCTGCTCAGGAAGTGGTGGGGGGTTGTGGGTTTAAGTAAGACAGGTACATCCCCCATACAGCCAACAGAGCAGCCTCATACTAATACATTTAGATCTCTAGCAGAGCAGCACAATGAATTCCCATGCGATGTAAGACAACTGCCTTGCAGCAAAGCCAGAATATGGTAGGAGAGGGCCTGAGAGATGTAAAAATAATGTATAAGAGATAAACGATGACAAGTGTGAGGACAATATGCGCATAATCCTTTTCAGTGGGCGCTAATGCTACATGTCTCTGTTCCTCTACTTGTACTGTAACTCTGGTTTTGACCATATTACAAAAAAAAATCCCTCACATGCATAATCGCTGTACCAAGTGACGTGGGAAGAATGTGACGATATTTCAACAGAGCGTGAAGCTTTTCATATATTTGCTTGACCTACTCCACTAATTCATGTATCTATAGCCCCCTCTACATCATTCTATAACAAATGGCACGATGAACCGTTAGATATGACCCCGGGATATGTGTGTGCATTTGTGTGAGTGTGTGCGCGTGCATTACCGATGGATGATTTTAACGATCAGTCATTTTAATCAACACATGTGACCTTTTAGAAGCCATTATGACAAACAGATCAGCCATGAAAGCTGGTGACCTGGTGTGTGGCCCCGGGATGTCGAGCCACTGCTTTCCAACATCACCTCTCACTCATGCCAACACACAGAAATACACATCCAGAAATTCCCAGAGCAAACCCTGCACAGTGCTGGGATACAGTGAAACCATAGCACTGCATGTTATGGGAAAAAAACAAAACAAACAAAAAAAGATATACATACATATATTGTTTGTTTGTTTGTTTTTTGTTGTTGTTGTCATCACTAAATGTATTGACAATAAATGACAACTGGACTTATTGGACCATTACAATTGTATTGCAAAGGCACCAATAAAATGAAATAAAATACCTTCTAATTAGTGATTTGAGGTGCAAATTCATTTAGTTTCAGTGAGTGGAGAAACTAACAATATCAGCATTCAATTTCAAATCTAATTTTTCTGCACTACATATTGAATTACTAAACAGCATGGAGGAAGGATTGGGTGGTGGTGGGGAGATAAACACTTGGTCATTAGTTCCAAACAAGGACTGAGATTCATTAGGATTCAACAAAAAAAAAGAAGTTTAGATAAACTTCAGGGGAGAAAAGAGAAATTGTAATTAGACATGAAAAATATTCCCAATAATCAAATCACATTTTGTACTCAGGGCTTTGAAATTAAATTAACTGAGTTCATATACTGGTATATCTCTCAGCCACTTTCTTCACTCTAAAATGTGTTGCCGGAACACCAGTCCCCAGAGTCTAGATAGGAATCTAATTAACTAAGATCAATATTACTCAGAATTTCTCTCTGTCTTTCCAGCTCTCAAGCTACTAGTATCTCCTTTGTCTGCCAGTATAACGCTCAGATGAGTTTTATTTGCAAAAATGTGACTGGTTTGAGGTCAATCAACCCAGTCTCCTAAAAGGGACATTTCTATATAACTAAACACAGATGCATTAGTTTTCCTATACACATCATGAGGGTACAGTATGTTGACGGTTAATAATAGCATATTAATAAAATGTTCACATGCAACAAATTGTTGTTCGCCAAAATATCACATCTCCCAGTACAGTTTGTCTGAAGAGACAGTGTTATCAAATTTTTTATGGCTATGTTTTGGCATTTACATTTCACACTTAGTTAAGGTTACGAAAAGACTATGGTTAGTTCTGCTTCAATATTAACAAAGTACTTCTTTTTCTTCTGGCTGCTCCCTTTACAGGCTGCCACAGCGGACCATCTATCTAAATCTCACTCTGTTCTCTGTATAGCAAATAAGCATCTCTACTAGTACTTAAGCTCAACACAAAGTTTATACAGGAACATACTGCCTACTTCTCCCGTTTACCTTCTCTTTCTCTTGCCTTCATATGTTACTATAGCAAATACCTACAGTATAAATTAAAAGTTTTAATTAATAATTAAATATTGCTAAATGCTCTCGTGAATACTGTATGACATAGTTTAGCTATAAGAAGTGAAGTAGGAGACAAATGGACATGTTTTCCCCTGACTGTAGCTGTAAACTATGTGCTGATGTTTGCTAAGTACATTAGTTCTATTACACCTCATACAAACTCAACTCACTGATACTGGCACTCGCTCTTATACAGACTCGCTACTTTTAACACTTCTCATACACGATGGACTGTAGCTAAATAATGCCAAACAGTTCAGCACTTTAGGGCTCTGTTTATTTACTTTTTTGTATTTACTATAGAAATGCATATGAAACAACACAATCGTTGCATGAGGTTAGTAAGAAAAATACTTCAATCAGTGATTAGTTTTTGGAGCTAACAACTTCATATTTGAAAATGACATATCGTTTTTACTTGATACAGGCAATTAGAGTTAGCGTGTTAATACCAAATGTAAGTGTATAAATAAAAGGTGCATTAAAAAAAACCCTTGAACAAAACCATAACCTTTTCCTACCTTGCCAATGTCCTTGTTTTATCTAACCATAACCACACTTGGGATGCTAGACTCGAGGTATAGTCTCTAGTGTGGCAGGCCTGTACTATTCACCCCAACCACCCCAACCTCGCATACAAGCAGAGTTTCATTCAAAAAGCAAACAAAGAAAAAACATTGCAGAATTTAATCCATCCAGTACATTACATTACTTACAAACTCATAATTCTGTTTACAGTTTTGTTACACAGAAAGAATAATTTTTAGGAAACAGGGTTAGGTGAAGACATGAGGCAGTCTCTTTGTCTAGGGCATGCAAGTGATAAATGCAGGCCTGCTCCACAGTAAGGTGTGATATAAGATGACTGCTTTCAAATTTAATCCAAAATGTGCATTTTTTCCATTCTGTGAATTGATAGAATGAAATGAGTATCTATCTTTTTGGGATCACACCTTTTCAACCATATGGATAAACATACGTGTGTTAAAGAGTGATGACTGGATGACTGGAATATGGCAGAGCACCCTTGCACAGGGAAGCCAAATGTGCTGATTCAGGTGAAAGAAGCGAGATTTGGTGCAGAGAGAATAAGAGCCCACAGCCATATGCCATGTATAGATCAGCGGTTGGCCTTTTCCCCTCACAACGGTTCAGATTAATTACGATCATCACGTCTTGAGTCTGGGCCCCATAAATCACACTGACTTTAAAATAATGTAGTAAAATAGTATTCCTTATATGGCATTGCTAGACGTTCAACACTATTATCGCTCATCCTCAGAGACGAGGGAAAATTAGATAAAATGTGAGACTCCTTATAAAATCTTTTCTCTATGCTGGAGTACAAATAATTACATTCTGAGTAAATGGCTGGAGGTTGAGAGCCACTGAGAGTAGGACGACACAGCAGTGTGGAAATGTAAAGTTCAAATAAGTGTAATGTGGGGGGTATGGGAGGTGCAGCGTGTTATACCCAACAATGCTGGCGCCCAAGGTAAATAAATCCACTCTGAGGAAATCTACAAGGCTGTCTATCTGCAAGATAAGTTAAGTTTAGGCTGCCTGAAACTCAACTGGACACAAATTCTCTAAATCATAAATCTGCAATGGGAGAAAGGGACAACTCCTCAATCAAAAGTCAGCTCTTGTCAACATGCCCTCCCAGGTGAGTATGATGCTTATATGCACATGTATGTATATTACCACTACTGCAAATACTGTAACAGAAAGCAGATCAATCCCCTGTGATCTCTTCTGCTGAGGGATAAGAATGTTGTTTTCATTGTAAATTCTGAAACTGCACAGAGACCCAAAAGAGAACGAGGCTGTGAATCCAACACTTCTGTTTAGTGTTGTACAGGTTAGTCCCCTAACAAATATGAGTCAACTTTTGAGTGCTGTTAACGTTGTAAGTGATTCCATGATGACATTCAAGATGATAGCTTGGTTAAACATCAGCAGAGGAAACTCTTTTCTGGAGTAAAAATGAGCAGCGGGGCTCTCTAGAACCTCAGTTAAGTAGAGTAATTTGCTTAAACAATATTTATTTAGCTCTACACACTACCATATACAACACTGTCAGAGGAGGTTTGCATAAAAACAATAAGTAAGTAATATCCTGACTTCAGTCATGATGTTTATTTATTAATCTGTGTGCAGGCTTCTTCTCCTTTTAGTTATTTACTTTGATTTATTTTTCCGCTGCTGTCCCCTTACCTCTATTGAGGAATAGTTATACTATTTATAAATAGTTTTACTATTTATAATGGCCTCTACATTTACCTCTGTGCAGTTTGATTCCATGGAAGACCAGTTTGCAGTAAATATAGGGTACAGTAGTCGTGTCAGTAACCTCTTTAGGAAAGCAGTATGATTTACAATCCCTCTCTTGCAGACGTGCACAAATTTGCAATTAGTCAAATGACCCTAACCAACTGATTTTGAGAGTCGCTTTGTGTGTTAAATGCTCTGCTTTTTCTACCTCCCTCTAAGGTGAGATCCAAATACAAGACAGAGTCAGGTAATAATTGTGTTAAGGTCTGATGGTGTATGTCTGACAGTACTGATTACCAAACTTAAAAATATGAGTTATATGAAAAATATCCATTAAGATTGACAGAATTATTAAGATTGTGACAGTGTGTATTTCTTGCATCTCACAAGAGTTCAGGTATCTGCTCCAGTAGAGATGGTATAATACCTACAATGTAACAAACAGGAAATGTTTGCTGTGTGCTTCATTTGAGAAACACTGATGCCGCCTGGGGAAAACAAAATGCAAGCAGTGTTTGTTTGTGTTTGTGTATGTAGTTTACACAAGTCTAACACAATATTGCATAATGTCTTCCTTGCAAATAACAACATTTGGAATGTGATCCAGTGCATCGCACACGTTGCGCTATGCATAAAAATCACACTCATTGGGAGCGGAGAGATGTGTTTTACAAGTTTGTCCACTGTAAAATGTGAAGTCACCCACAGAGTTGTAAGAACTCTTCTGTGTTGATTGTTACGTAAATGAGGGAAAAGATGAAACGCAGTAGGACACTGTTTACAGATTCATGCTCATACATTTCTTGCCTATTTAGCACTCAAATAAATGCATATGCTAAGTATACGTTTTTTTTTCTGTCCTAGGCTTTTGCACTAAGGACGCTGAAATAAAAAAAAAAAAAGATTAGTCATCTTTTTTTCATCCTCCTGGGATCATAGTTTGGACTTCCAGTCTTAAATAGTAAAAAAATATTGAATTCTGTAGCTTAACATAACACCCACATTTTCACTCTGTAATTCTCCTCAGCATCTCAAGCAACAGATAAAAGCACCGAGGCATCAAACAAGTAACATCGTATCAAAGAGCTTGTGGCCAAGCTGGGTTTGTTTCAGGCCATTATTCTGAGAGAGGAACTCTTTATTTCTGGAGTACAATCCTCGCCCCTCCCACCACCACCACCACCACCTCCTAACCAACTCTCCCTCTTCACAGCTAGGGAGTCTAACCAGTTCTGTGAGTTCAGCACATTTCAGCAAAGTGGATATTTGAAATGTCAGGACATTTACTCTGCTTATGTGTGGTAGATCTGAACTTCCATACTGCCAGGCACATTCCTGATCCGGTCGCATGTATTATTCATTCCGGGATGTATACAGGGGCCAGGGCACTTGACTTTGTCAACGTTCTGTAAACACATGCACTAAATTATTGAGGTGTCTCGAGCACGACTTGATGCTCCAGCTGGTGGGCCCAGTGCCATGACAGCTTGGATGGGCAGTAACGAGGAGGCTGCGTAAGCATACCGAGACAACCATTAAAAATGTACGAATCCCCAGCTCTCTCTGGCCAGGCAGACCAACATCCCGCCACCCATAACTTCAGCACCCCTACCCTGAAACTGCAACAAGACAGACCTGCCAATTCACTCCTGTCACCTGTCTGTGCCACATCACTGTCACCTCCATCAGCTGGGGATGGAAAAAGGCAACTGTCAATCCTTCACCATCAACTGTTAGATTCTGATACTGCCGGGTCATTAAACCAACAGTGATGTTCACAGCAAATACCCTGTGAAACTGGCAATCACTGTAACTGGGGCCTCGTATAGAAATAAAGATGATAACCTCAAGTAGAAAATCTCTTGGTCTCGCATGAATCACCTAAATCATGTTTTCCTGACAAGTGTTTGTTGAAAAGATCCTCAATATGATTTTTGTTATGGTACACAATCCAATAGATAGTAATTTCCTGATGGTCTAATTGGTCCCATGGGGAGTTTTGTCTTCGTCTATTATGAGGAGACCCACAGGACCTTAGCTTTATTGGATTTATGACAGCACAGAGAGAAAACATACTAAAGGTATAATTTATTAAGTTTTTTTCTAATTGAACTGTGTACTGGTAGCTAATTTCTCCTCAAGGTTTTTTTTATTTCTGTTGAGAGGCAAGGGCTCTCAACCAACAGAAAAAACCACTAAAGATATTTAAAATTATGATGAGAGCCAATTATGTTGACGACCCTTATATATTGTATCTACTTAGGTGTAGTGTAGGGATTTTGATTCTGTTTCTTCATCATTTGAGGGGAAGAAAAAAAGATTCTCTGACACTTTTAATGTTTGTTTTTACCTCAGCTGGCCATACTGGATCGTTCTGGCAATGATTGAACATTATTAAGTTAGACAGGTTAATTTCCTTAAATGATTGTTTTGGTGCTGAGATTCAGTTTTAGAGTGTGGCTTTTCTTCAAGACACTTTCAAGCACCGACCACAGTCTGACATGTTGCACATTTAACGGGGAAGGCAGGTTAAAAAGCAGTCAGTCCAAAGTTTTCTTTTAAAGATCAATAAGTGGAATCAAAAAACATGTATAACAAATTACCGATGAAACTGGTTTCAATTCAGAACGGGACATCAATACCCGACACTACAGAACCTGTCAGAGAAAGTATAACTACCATGAATTCAGCATCGAGTTACTGCTCATAAATAAAACAAGAGCACAATCACAGACTCCACCTTAACTTCTCCCATTGACAACATTTGCAACACTTTGCAACTCATCTCCCAGAAGACATTCCCACTTCGGCTTATCGCTGGTCCCTGGTATGCATGCATAAGGTTCGAATGTCAAAGGGTAAAAGACCAAGCAATTAGAAAAGCATCTCCTCCCATAAAGAACACGGCTGATCTGCAGGTCCCTGAGGTATGCCATTGCCATTAATGCAATCTGTTTTGTAAAAATGGTGACCATCATAATTTATCTGTTTTTAAGCTGCAGTTGAGTACTTTTCCACATCCATCTTGGCGCACATTAGAATTTCAAAAGCATCAGTGAATCAGGGCTGGAGACTGGCTGAGATGATTGCAGTGGTTTTCTATAGTCTCCTGTGGCGCTCTGCCTGACCCCGAGTCTGTAATCTATATTTTCAGAATAATACAGAGAACCAGAGATGTTCAAGGGCATAACCCTCTAATCTACTCTACTTGCCATGTACTTAGAATGTTCACAACCACTCTTGAGCTTGGAGAAATAAAAGCTGCCTATTGTACCAGCCTTCAATGCTTGATAACAGCTGCAAATAAACTGTACTCACTAGTTACATCATGCAATTAATACCTGAGACACATGCAAGAAGGAAAACACACATGCTGACCACACACATTGCACATGACAGGAGCAAACACAAGCCAAGGAACAGACAAACACAGAGCATATGCTCCTTCCACAATGATCAGTGACCTCCCAGGCTTGCAACACAGTGCTAAATGAGCAACTTTCCTCTGCGGAGTAGTCAATAACCACACAGCCACAACGATCGTGTCAGCGTCCAGCCTGGCCAACATCCCCCGTAATTAATTAGTTCATGTCTCCTCCGCTCAGAGAGAGGGAGACAGTGCGAGGCCTATGTACTCATCCATTACATGTGCTATCCCAGGGTCAGTGGCCCTGGCAGGAGCAGTCGGCAAGAACGCCTGCAGACTTCAACCCAGGCCCATTTTAGAAAATTGCCTTTTGGGTTAAAAAAATGTGCCTCTTGACTGCTGTGTCAGTCAAAGACAATTTGATTAATATCAATCAGCATTAGAAGACAGCAGATCTATACGCAGGAGGACAACTTGTCCAGAGGCAACACCAGTCGGCCAGAGAGGAGCATCTAGGCTCAGGATGGTTGGATTGAGGCAGCGAGCCAATCCCTTCAGTCTGAGGGAGCAGGCCCATGCTTTTCCATCTGTTTCAGTTTTTCACTTCTTTCTCAACTCCAATCAGTCCTGCCTATCCCCACATCACCATCCTGTCATCTCCACTAATACCAACCTCCCCCCTGCCCCAGCCCTATCCCCCAACCACCAGACCCTCTCTGAAAGTCTCATATCACCCAATGTGAAAAACAAGTCCTATCTCTGGGTGGGGAGAGAATCAATCTCTGCTCGCTCTGTGGAATCCCTGACCGTCAGATACCAAGAGGAGGGAGAAGGAAAAGGAGGGGGGGGTATATTCGGCACATCAGTCTTCCCTTTGGTCGCACGCTGCCTTTTTGACTTTGTGCTGAGTCAGGATAAACACAAAAGACAAAAGCCGACCCCCCTGATCAAAGAGCATTCCCTTTATTGATTCTCAACGCAGCCACCCTCTGCTTCCAAGCAGTGTAGAGGAGAACAGCACATCTGTATCAATCTGTATATTCCTATAAGTCTGCACTTTGTGCATCTGCGTTGTCTGTGTGGGGTAGCATTTTAATCAAGGCCTGCACATCAGATTAATGGAGAAATTTGATAAACGTCTCCTATTCACAAGCGGAATTTTGCCAACTCAGGACTTCACCTCCAAGCAATGGGAAATGAAGAATTAAAGTGGAGATGAGAGAAGTGAGATGTTTGAGGTCATCTTTTTAAAAAATGACTTTTAATCAGAATTAAAGCCGTCTGCAATATCCCAGTTATGGTTTCATTACCGGGGAATCAAGATGTCATCCATTTTGAGGACAGGACATCAGAAGTTTTGGGACTAGATCACGGGTGGCTTTGTGAAATTTGGAGCAGTTGCTAGCGGAACTAGTCACAGTCATCAAGACAGACAAGACAGGTCTCATAAAATATTCATGTTTCAAATTTTCTCTCTGCAAAGTGAGCCTTCATACATTTAATTTTTAATGAGCATTAAATAGCCCCAACAAAAACTAATAGACACCCCTTTAAATATCAGGGTTAACATTATGTACAATAATGTAGTTCACCAACTGTATCTCTCTAGAGTCAGTAAAAACCTGTAAAAATATGTGCACCTGCATGTGCAAAATAATAACAACTCACCAAGACCGTGTCATATATATGATATGAGGAATAACAGCAGTGGAAAGAAGATTTACTGCAAAAACACAGAAATAAAAAACACATGGAATCAGTAAGAAACTCTTCTAATGTGTATAAAAACATACTTCACTTTTTTATTATTGTTAAAAAGCTGCATGCAACACTGGGATAATGGCAAACTCTCATAACAAGGCTAGATTGGTTGTTTTCTTGTTCTCTTTTCACACTGTCACAAAGCTGGGATAATATTTCTGGTGAAATTATTCTATTTATTAAGTAATCTTTGCGAGGCAGGGTTTCAATCGTACTCTGGTTCCATGGGTTACCAAAGTGGCACTTTGCGAGCACACTGA
>OMLM01002747.1:28428-47470 GCA_900302695.1 Helostoma temminkii
CACACTGAACCGTGTCACTGCTAAGCGAGGCTGACACATTGGGAGATGAAAGTCTTGTCATTCATTTACCAGTGACAACCTGTGTATGCTAATGTCCAAGCATCTTTAGCTCAAGAGGGAGGACAGTTCTGCTTGTGTTGGCACACAGTCGGGCCTGAAGGGAAATCTGGAGGGAAGTACAGTGCAGCCCTGCCGTGAGATTTGTAACAATGCTGACACTGATACAGCATATGGGTCATAATGGCAAAACATGCTGCATTGCTAAGCTGTACTTTTAATGTGTATTTATATTATATTATTTTATTTTATTAACTTTTCCAAGGAAGACAGATTTTCAGCCTTTGGCGTTTAAAGGGTTTCTATGGTATTTGCCACATAAGTACTAGTTCTGTAAGGTATCTCATGATTGGTAACCACTGTCCACAATTCAGTGTGTTAGATCACCTTTTTTGTAAGTATGTGTATGAATTTTAAGAATACAGAGAAGTTTATACAGCCTTGGTGAAACTCTCTGCTTCCACTACTTTCTACATGTTTAATTTTATAAAGTAAATAATGACAGAGCAACATCTCGGTTAAGAAGGTCAAAACAGACCAAAGGCAGATGTTTATAACAACTAATCCACATTCTTGCGTACAGGCAAGACTAACTTTAAATTGAATCCATATATAAACAAAATAAGAACTTCTTACAAGTATATGTGCCCAAAATTAACATAGCTCTTTTTATCTGTAAAATTCAGTCCAATCCAATAAAGCATCTCTGCTGTGAATTCTACTTTTACCAAGTTCTAATTTCTCAGTTTTTAAGTTTTAACTATCAACTATATGACTCCACCGCCAACAATGACCTTAATGATTATTATGTAGTAGAATTATCACATTTCTGACAATTTCAACTTAACAACTGAAAAATAATATCTTTTTAGATGTAGAATTCAGATGTGTTGTATTGGATTGCAATAGATTGGTCACTGCCTGATTTGTGTGTATATGTATAGTCTTCTAGTCATAGCAGTTTAGTTTTACTTAGTCTAACTTGACTAATGCACAAGAATTAATTCAATAACGTTATAATTTATTAATGCTAAAATGCTGTTATTGTCAGAGACCACATTTCAGAGCATCTTTTAATAAACAAGGCAATGCTGAAATCCCCCAGTACTGTTAAAGTCTAGATGACGAGAAATATTCAATACAGCTGCCTCCAGCCAAGGTCTAATACCCGTCACCTGGCAACCAAATACTAAATTCTTCAAATGCTGTGCGTCAATAGAATTCACCTTTGAGCGATATTGACATACAGTTAGCTTTTCAAGTATTCACAAGGGCTATTTAGAGGGCCATAATTGCATCATATGGATCCCTGTTCATTCAATTAATTCATCAAGTGAATTGATACATTCAATGATGTATTAAGTGACAAATTTTAAATGTCTGCTTGGCCAGCAGGACAACCCAACTCCCCCTGTTGTCACACTGTGTTTTGGCCAGGTGGGAATTACACCTGCAGTGTTTGGATACCTTATAAGGGTTTTTCCGGTGCAGTCACTGGTACAAGAACAAAACTTAAAAATGATCACCAATCTAGATTATTGAAATTCAATGTAGAAATCATTATAACATTGATTGGTCTCCATCAAAGCCAGTTAATGTAAAAGGAATCAGTGCTACAAATGTCTACAGAATGTAGAACAGCTGGTGTATCTGAGCATCTGCAGCTGTTTCAATATAGTTTTGTCAGTCCTCAAGGTTGCCTCGCCATGTTTGAAAACATTTACTGGCATAGTGAGAAATAGTGTCATGACAGCAAATTGACATCATTGCATTCAAGTATGATTGAGTAATATTTTAAATAATGGTCCCTTTATTATTGCGAATTATTATTATTGAAAACTATGGAACTACTGTTTGAAGATTAACTGCTCTGCACCTATTTCAAAAGCGTCTGACGCATAAGGTAAAAAGGTAAGTAAAAAAAAATTAAGTTTTTATTTCACACCAATAGACATTTTTCCCTGTTTAATGATACTAGGAAGCAGTGAAATGTAAAAGTTCCTGCATACACACTAAAACCTACGTAAGTGAAGTTATGCAAGTTTTTTTAGAGTGAAAGTATTCACAATGCAGCAAAAAATGTCAACTGCTGTTATTGTTTTGCACTGTGCAAATTGTAACTATGTTATGTAGTATCTTAATCAATAAAAGTTTCTTCATATTCTATAATGATCTTGTAGGGTTTTTTTTCCTTGTTCTGAGAAAAAAATAATAATTTAGTTTTACATTTTTCTGATTTTATTCTAACATTACATTGTGTCTACTGCTATCTAAATACCTTATTTTTAACCATCTAGCATGTTCAGCAGGCAACATTTGGAGCATGGATTATATCGATTGTGTACATCTGTTAAGGCAGTCGAACATAGGAATGACACTGAGCCAACACAGATGAGTAATTTTGATGAGATCATCATTGTTTCTCTCATTCCCTTTGTCCAACCATGTAATGATTTTAGTCTCTTTCTGAAACACTGAGTTTGACGCAGGTTTATAAAAAAAGACCTCATCGTGGCCTTGCAGTTTACTGTTTGTACTTGAAGCTAAAAGCTAAACTGCATGACTGAGTAGAATTTCAGGATGTACACATCTTCATTTTGACCAAACACAACATTTCTAACCATTCTCCAATTACCAGTTTAGATCGACCCAGTTAATAAAACAGTCCATTTGATCTGCTGAACTCGTTCGTGTTTTGGCTCTGAGCTACAGCGTGTTGATGTCATGATCAGATGTATTGAGGCAGACACCTGACGAGTTGGTGTTACTTTCACAGCAGCTGTCACTGCGGTCTGTCAATGATTGACTTGCACCAGATCAGCTTTCAGATTAATATTTCATCTCTCACTTAATAGAAAAACAGATGTTCTGCTGTGGTGTACACTGGGAAATAAGCTGGTGGTAATGTATGCATTACTTACTGCCTGCTAACTAAATTTAGAATGAAATATGCATCTGACAGATGTCTAACAATCAGGGTCCAACAGCCTATAATGGGATATCGACAGATTTCATTTATGCAGGGCAGACTGACCTCATTGGGGAAACTAATAAAACTTTTGGTACATTCAACCGGAAAGATGCCCTGGCTGTATTTCAGTCTTAGGCAGCTCTCTGGGTGCCCTTTAAAGCATTGACCTCTTCACAGAGTGAAGGTTTCTATGTGATTAATACTGCTAGGCATTTATTGGCACGTAAGGCACTTTTACCAATAGGTCACCTGGTTGACCTCAGTGTGAGCACGGGGATCGAAACCAAGTGGACAGGAAACTACATGGGTTAGGGTGGTAACAATACGCAAAATACTAAAAAGACAACTTAAACTCATAACTTTCTCCTACTGATATAAAGCTATGTGGGCGCACACACACACGTACACACACACATACACACACACACAAAGATCCTTAGTCCCTATCACATTCACCAAGACCCACCCACACAACACACACACAGCCTGGGGCATAAAAGGTTTCTGCGGCCAGAACACAAACAAACTCATTTGTAACCTGCCATGACACACTCCAACACACACACACACACACACTCTCTCTCTCTCTCTCTCTCTCTCACATAGCCACACAGCCACACACACACACACACGTTCACATACACACACACCAAAAAAAGCCAAGTAACATTATCCCTCTGTGCTGCTAGATGGATCAGACTGTTTATCGAAGGCTCTCCACCAGCTCACTGTAAGAAGGATCATAATGTCAGCAACTGATTCCATGGTGATTAATATAGATACTGTTCAGATATCGATTGATGCTAGTTAACAGGGTATTAGTCAGAGCTCAGGTAAACGTCAGGG
Source organism: Helostoma temminkii (assembly GCA_900302695.1). NCBI lineage: Eukaryota > Metazoa > Chordata > Actinopteri > Anabantiformes > Helostomatidae > Helostoma > Helostoma temminkii. The sequence goes on from OMLM01002747.1 coordinate 32,303, forward strand.
GTTCAGCTAAACAATGTCTTCTAGGTCATAGAGAGACTGAAAGGTGCCAAAATGAAATTAGACTGTTAGATAAAGTTAACTTTATGTGAGCTAAAGAGCACTTTGTGATAGAAAAAAAAATGTTAATTTCTGTAAGGGGTCACCAGGCTTCTTAAAATAGGGGACAATTTGTCTTACATAAAGGAGGATAGATGGCACATCAGAATAAGAATAACAAGCAACTGAGAAATGGGGATGCAACACAACAACGAGTGTGCAACATATGCACACTCTGGTTTATCAGCAGTAAATAGCCAGTGCAATGTTCCCATGCTCCTTAATCATACTGATGCATGTACACAAACACACAGTAACGTATAGGCAGTAATGCACGCACACACACACATTCTTCTTCTCTATCTTTCACAAGCAGTCGAACACATGCACGCGCAACACACACGCTCTCATTCGCACATATTTTTCAAGACCAAAGGAAGAGCTGACTGCAACATTTTTCTCCACTTCAAAAAAGTAGCCAGTGTCAAAATGATAAATGAGGGATCATGAGGGAGAGCGTGCATACTTACATTAGACTGCACAAGAGCTTCAAGAGCTGCAACAGCATGGACGAATGCTGGATTCAGATGGTTTCAGAACTGTTGTTTAAGGCTCTTGTTATTGCACAAATGAAGCCAGCATGCAAATTACATGCCACAACAGTGATTAGCAGTGTGAAATTACTATCAACGCAACAATAACATTTTCAACACAATGAATGTGCAGGGTGTGTGACCTGACATTACGAGCGGCTGGATGGGGGAAATGTTGTGTTCCTTATACAGGTGTTGACTGGTAAAAGGTTGATTGCTAATTTCCCGGAGGTGAATACAGCTCACAGATGTGTGTGGAGAACATCTGATAGGCCTTCAGACTGCTGATGCGAGGGGATATTTTCAAACATCATTTATAACATCATTTCAGCATCAGTTACAAAATGGCGGTGGGAAGATTGATGGGTGGCGAGGGCTGGTTAATATGCGTGATTGGAATTATACTCAAACCATGCTGTTTGTTGCTGTGACAGTGATGGCACACATACTGAAAAGACAAACACTCTCATCAACATAAATTCCAATAAACCAATTACTGACAACTGTCTTTTTAAACGTTTTTAAAGGTTATTACAAAAGTGAATGCAGGATTTTCTTTTGGACATCCATGTTCTGACTTTCAATAAAAATCCAAGCCTGGTTAAATGTATTTTATGTTTCATTTTGCCATCCATATAAACATGTAATAACTTTTAAAATCAGCTTTTTGCTCTTGGAGGAAGATTTTTGGTACAACAGTAGGTTGTAAGAAACATACTGTAGTATACTTCTCCAGATAACACAAGAAAGGAAAGCCCTTCCAAAGTTACTGCCCAGCACACCCTCAGATCAATTACAATGTAATTACAATAGCAGACAGAAATACAACCTGGGTCTGTGCTCTGTCTGCACTGATAACTGATAGATAAGCACCTGAGGGATGGCTGAGAGAAGCACCTGGCCAGAAACACATCTCAATGCTGTCAATAAATTACTCTGCAGGGACCGGTCTTTCCTGGGTAAGGCTACATGATCAGCGGGCACCAGCCACATCCCAGCCTCCTATGCACTCCATCTAGCTGTCCACGGGGAAAGACAAGTGGGGAAGAACAGCAGCAGTTTCGGATACTGCGGTAGAAACCATTCCCCCACCACACTCCTGACTTTCTGGGAGCCCTCGGGTAACCCAGCAAGTTGGTGCAATTTCAAAACTCTGATCAACCTTTCGCTTATCGAGAACCACTCAGAGCTAGAATGTGTGACACTGATGCAGATGTGGCAGTGCTCCACAGCCAAAAGGATGAGTGGAAGAGCAAATTTCGCTGCAGAGAGTGTACAAAGACAAAGAGATCAGCGATAAGACGTAGTCGTGCACCCATATCGACTGCTGTCAGTTAGGAGCATGTTAAGGAGTGTATTAAGGATTAGAGGGGATTAGTCATATCAGATCACTAGAGGGTTATCAGTGGTCGCAGCACCACAACAAGGAGCTGCCGGCTGCTTTGAAACAAGCACCCCACCCTCCTCGTATAAGTCTTAATATTAACCCATTATGTTGGACGATTTATGAGTTTGGAAAAACAATTAAGCCTGTGATTTTTATTAGGAGCTCCATTGAGAGCCTCCTCCTCTGCGTCTCGACGCTACCAAAGTATACCCCCCTCAAGAGAACGAGCCCCCTCCAAATATTACCGGGATTTAAGATGCAAAACCAACACACATTAAAACAGCTCAGAGCTTATTCCATGTGCGCTTCCACACAAAACCAATTTAGTTTCCATTGATCGCTTTTCAAGCAATTAGATTTCCATTGATGGAAAAAGTAGAAGCTGCTTGTATGAGGCGGGGAGGGTCAGTGGTTGGGTGCTGTGATTTGCACGTTTATTCAGGCCATTTGACCACCTCCTCTAACCTCTGACAAATCCCTGGCTCCCTCCCTCCTTCTCCTCTACCCCTTCCACATCCCCACCTTCCGGACAACAAATAATTCACCCAGCATGAAAAAATGCCTGGCGTCAGATTATATATCCGTCTTTATTTCCGATATTGCCTCTTTGTTTCTGCAAACTTGGCTGATTTTCTAAATTGTGGAGTATTGACTGTTTCAGAGCCTGACCAAGCGAGTCTGATGTAACACATTGGAGGTAATGATATCCCAGCGTCAGGAAAGGCAGTGGCTAGGGCAGTACTGGATGATGGCCAGGCCCTGTAACCATTAGTCTCCTCAGGAGCCGGAGTCTGTTCTGTTCCAGTATGGCAGGACTTGCCATCAGCACAAATGGTAACCCAACTCAACCAGTGAAACCACCAGAACTCCTCCCATGTGCCCACCACAGACAGCGATGCCATCAGGAATCACTTAATTTCATACAGGCAAGGTCATTGCTTGTCTTTCTGGAAAAATATACAACATGCATAACTCTAAACTGTCAAACTGCTCCAAGTTTTTAAAATACATTCAAAATACATTGTAAAGGTGAAAGGGTGAAAGGTAGATTCAAGGTATAAAACAGGAACACTGAATGCCATTAATGTAAAAGTAGGGAGTAATTCCCAGTGTGCTCCCAGAGGAAATCCACCTTTCGCCAAAGCCAGGGGATTTTGACAAATGCCTTTCTCAACACCAGCAAAGGAGACAAATGTTGCATTTAAACAGAAATACTTAATTTCCGCTTTTGGTGACTTGCAGCAGATATCATTAATCAACAGAGGCCTACCACGCTCAGTGAGCCTGCTAAGAACCAGATGATCGCCCTCTTCCACTCAATCCATCAAGTATGATTGGAGAAAGAAAAGGTTCAAAAATTTTGAGTTGTACCCATGCAGGAAGAGTAATTACCCTTGTGCCAGTTGCTGAGGTGTTCCCATGACACCTAGACCCTCTGTTTATCATGCACCAGATTACTCATGAGGGTGTCAGCGCTGCATGACAGAACCAGCACCTATGTTCCCCTCACTCACTGCACCAGAGAGAGACAAACATGACATATGAGTGTCCTGAACTTCTAATGAGCAAACTTGTCCCAGCATCCACAAAACATAATACCTTTCATGTTTTGAGAAAATCAGCAAACACAAAGATCCATAGTTTGATAGATTGGTATATTTGCCAGACGTTTAAAGACCGGTCTACTAAAGATCAGCTGATCTATGGTATTATCTTGCATCGTCACATCAACCAATTGCTGTGCCTTAGAAATAGCACTCACTTTCTACAGTATGATATTATACACTAAACCAGGTTTCTCAAAAGGTGTTGTGTGTGTCATCGTCAACCTCAGTGCATTATTGTCAGATTTATTGTAATACAAATGTTTACCTCACATGTAAACTAATACTGTTATAGCCTCTAGCACATGCCACTAAAAAGGTTAGCACAAAAATACTTCCAGATGTTTGCTTCTTCTTGAGAAAAATGTATTTGTCCTTGTGGGAGATGAGAAATTAAAATAAAATAATGGATTTATCAATCTCATTGGGAAGTTTTGGCTCCCTGGTTTGCACAGATATAGCAGCACCCTCGTCCTGTATAATGCAATAAAGCAGCTGATGCATTCCTAAATATAAATCAAACAAAGAATGTCCAGTCACTGATGAAAGCAAGACCCAGCAAGCACATGCATAGGTTTACTCATACAATCTAAAAGATATGGAGTTTGGTTAATTAGTGACTCTAAATAGCCTGTCAATGGCTGTAACTGACGAACTGTTCAGAGTGCACCCCACTTCTTGCCAAGTGACAGCTGGGATTGGCTCAAGCACCTCTGTGACCTTAATGTGATACACAATTTAGATAATGTATGGGTTTTTTTTCTTTTTGGATGTTGGTTAAGATATAATAAAATGAAACATTTTATATGCATTTTTAAAATGCTATGTAATCTATGTAGGAAGAATTGGATATAAGCAACAAAATGGCAAAGTTGATTATATATTTATATATATGATAGCACTTCTAACACTGGTTTTGTTCTACTGATGGAATTACTATGTTAGTGTACAGTACATTATAATGAAAACATGCAGAAAGCTTTGAGTTCCCATAAAGTGTGAAACAAGAGATGAGGAATAAATGAATGTATCAAAAGTCGTGTTTTCTGTGCTCAAGGTAAATAAAGGCGACTATTATGAAAATACATGGTAATTTTATGAAAGGAGAACTTTGGTTAAGCTGATGTAAACATAATTTCATGACCCCAATGAGGCTGTGTTTTCTCTCCTGCGGCAACAAGACACCATTCACTCCATACAAGTCCACATAATAAGCAGACAGCTTTTATATGCTTTTGTTAATAAGATATGAAGATGAAAATGGGGACAAGGCACTAATGAGCTGCCCTCTAAGTAAAGAATTTTTACCAAACTCAAACTTTTGAATACAAATTTGATCCATTTTTCTAATATTTGGAATACACAACAATTTGAAAATCATACTATCTTTTGGTAGATAACCATAAAAAATAATGAGGCCTCCACAAAGTGTAAAATAGATCAGGCCATTTTTTCCCTATTTTAGTGATGGCCTTGTTATTTTCTGGTACTTCTATTATTTCTTAAAATTGGTAATGGTTTATGGATGTTTGCATGCTTGCATCATTGGCAATGTAATAAAACAAACAAACAAACAAAACGAGGTTAGGTTGTTTTTAAACATAAAAGATCAGAAACAAACTTGGAGCTGCATTAAAAATATCTGAACATGAGGAGAGTCAGATGAGGACGGACATGCAGAGGCAATAACAGTAAAGCAAACAGGCTGCTGCCTTTGCACCACTGCTTCTTGCCTCCCTAGTGATACATGCCAGAGATAACAGCTTAATTTCAACCTCAGCACTTTTACTGCACTGTCCGAGGCATTCACTGCATCAATGTATCAATGTACCTCCATGCTAGTCACTCTCCAATGCGACAAGTCACAATTTTTCTATGATGGAAGCTTTCAGAAAGGTGCCACGATTTAGCTCACGCACAAGCCACCATCTTCTGATGGCTTTGGTCTTTGGAGACTCTGCTTGTTGTTTGTTTCTCATGGAACAGGTCACAGGGCAGATTTTTGATTGAATCCCCCACACTGTGACGAGTGAAGATGACGGAATCATTGTTGATTTTGCTGCAGAGGCTCTTCTGTCTGCAAAGTATTTCCTCCTTCACTTTGAAAGGCAGGTGCTTGAGCTACTTCAAGAGTCCAGGGAGGGGGAAGAAAAAAAAAAGAAAGCTAACGACACAAAAAAACTCAACACAAATAGCCTGAAATTCTTTATGTGAAGAGCTGCAGTGAGTCCAGTAAATCATGCCAGAGGAAGAAGAGAAGGCTTTAGTGATTTTTCACATTTAATAAGCAAGATCAGATCTGCAAAATGATATATTATGGACGTCAATCTACAAAATAGTGAGCAATATACAGTACTTCAAAAATGTATTATATAATTCAGAAAAACTGAATTAATTCTCAGGCTTTGAATGCAGCACAACTTAAAATCAGAAATGTTAGGGAAGAAACTTCAAGGGTTTATCCCCTTAATTTTAATCAACACATTCATAAAAGAAAAGAAAAAAAGAAGAAACTACTGAAAACTCTTAAAGGGGCCACACTGGTATTCTTTTGGGGCTCCTCGCAGTCATAAAAGAGGATTTATAAAGATATGAGACTAACATCACTCTGTTCAGAGTCGATAGGTCATGTTTCTTGAACATATGCATTCTGCAAAATATATTTATAGGTTTTATCTTGACAAAGTAACTGCTTGAGTCAAGACAATTTTCAGAGCAATTAAGGGTTAAACTTAAATTCTGCTAACATAGATTGCATTCATTGCAAAACCTTTGTCAATTTGCATTCATTTTAATACTTCCAGTGTAGCAGGAGGTGGTTGGAATTTCCTCAGAAAGGCTGAATCTGTTGAGCACTGACCCTGTGTGGCTCTCACAGCATGGTGAGCGTGCCGGACTGTTATTAACACTGACGTAAAGGAGGCCAAACCATGGCCGCCCAGGGTGCTGAGGCCACCAGGGGATCTGGGCACCAGAGGATATCTGCGTTGTTGGTGCGTCATGGTGAGAAAGCGGTCACACTGTACATCACTTCCATCTGTAGGGGGTCATGGAGTGTAGTGTTTAAAAGGGCGAACGTGAGTTGAATATGCTTTGTAGTACTTTACTTTCCTCTATTAAAAATAAAACAAATATATATTTGCTGCATAGGTTGCTGAGATGCAATTCCACAGGGAACTTCCACTTATTTTTTTCATGAAACATGTAACAGGAAACGACATGCTCTTGATGCTTGCGGTCTTCTGTTATGACAGCAGATGCTCTCTTAGCTCATGCATCTTACACATGAGTAATGATCTTGCAACTTAAAAATAACACCACTATCCGACACTTTTACATGAGGGAGAGTCGTGGCAGCTCTATACAGGCATGTCTCCTGTTATCCATAGGGAAGGCAAAATGAAATGTGCTTTTTATCATGTGTCATAAACGCACTTCATGTCTTCCCTCTCCCTTTCACTCATATCCATGTTGAATCTCCCGTCAAAAAAATATTGGCAAATGTTGTAATTACATGCCGGGTATCTGCGCCTTACATGGCTCAAGGCTTGGAGCAGTCCCCGGCCTGATATTTCAGCTTTATCATATTTTAGTTTTATTTGAGGACGGTGGCAGTGCCGTGCCTCCAGTCAGCCATAATTGAAATGAGGGAAGGAAGATGTAGAGGCTGTGTGCCCCACTCCTTGTAATCAAGCCCTTAGCCCTGTGTGCTTTGCCATTTTTCAAAGTGAAATATCCTAGCAATCTTTATAGTAATACGCAGAGCCCTCTTCATGCCTTAGCCCGTAGGTAATTAGGCTTGAGAAAGTGTACTTTTTACATGCAGAAGAGCCATGCATTAAGAATGTGGAGGCCATAAATGAGCTTAGATGGTCCACTGGAAGCGTTCAGTTAAATTCATGACCACGTACATAACAACATAAGGCTGCTTTGTTTGTTTGATTTATTATTCCTTTTGTAGCAGGTGTGACATGAGTATTCAACAAGCGGTGGTTTCTGTTTTCCACATTTTGCCATGTGGGTTGTATGTGAGAGTTGTGTGTTGGGAGGCGAATAGTGAAAAAGTGAAGCCAGGGGGGACTGAAGTTGATGTATGATCCCTGGTGGCTGAGCTTGTTTGAAGCGTGGAGCTGGGCAGGTGATTCAGAGGCGTCGGCTCTTTAAACAGCGTAATGAGCCAGGGAGGACGCTGCCCAGCTTCCTTCCACCCTCCACCCACCCTTCTATCACCACCAACTAAACCTGAAATCATGTCAAAAGGAATATGAACAGATTCTGTTAACGTTTTACAAATACAGATCTAGTGTCATCATTATATTTTCAAGCAAGCAAGCTCTGATAAATCAACTGTGTATTGCCTGTCTGACACCAAATTGTGGACAAAGTTAGAAAGTGGCAGGTGAGAAAGTGTAGCCTTTAAAGAGCCAGATTTTCTCAGCAGGAGTAGGTGGAAACCAAACCACAGAGAAGAAAAGTAATTTTGTAATAATTTTATTATCAGATACAAACAAGACCGAAGTGGAATAGACAACAAAAACGCACACCCCAGCTGCTCTTTTTTGTCTTTGACTAAGAAAGATTGCCATAAATTGTTTATAAAATGATAATATGTCAGACGTATGTGTCTGTCTGCCTGTCATAGAGTAAAGGTTCAATGCAAAAAAAATTTATAGCAATAGCAAGTTTATAAAATATAACATTATTATGGACAGTGTAATAGTTCCTTAACTCTTTTGAGTGGCAGGGTCTAATGATCAAAAATAGTCACTTTATCTTAATTTAAGTGGGCCTTTCGGTGTTAAAGGGTTAAACTTTAATGTTATTCTTTTTGACTGGGATTTTGTGTACATGATCCTATTTTCCAGTTGCATTTCATGAAGTAGGTTTCCTCAGCCTATACAGCAGTACACTGCTCTCTGCGACGCTGTACTATAGCAACACAGAAGACACAACAGGTCTGTACACAGTGATGTGTCAAACGGGATGTAAGCACAGATACTATGTATTTACATGAAAAACAAAAAGTATGAGCCACTGAAACTCGTGCACAGTTGTTTGCAGTGCTGATCGTAGCACTGCAGCCGCGGCTTAAGGAAAAGACAAAGACAAGGGGGCACAGGGGAGAGAAAGATGGGCTACAAGCCTTCTATTCAGCGTTTCATTGCTGCTGATAATATATAAATGCATGCACACATGGATGCTGCTCGTAAATGAGTAAACACATACATCAATTTCAAAATCTAACACATTTGAATTTCAAATGCCGGGGTGCCTTTTTTCTCCCTCTTTTTTATGATATGTCTCATTTCTCTTGTAGAGATATAAAAGGAGAGAGGGAAAAATTAGAGGGGTGAGAGAGAACAAATGCTGTATGGAATTTGAGATTATGTATTTGGTTTGTGTGTTTCCCTCCTATTTAAATCAAACGCGTGGGGGCTGTGTAGCCCTGGGCTTGTTGCTGGTGACAGTTTCAGTGTTTCTAGACTTCTCTCCTCCCCCTTTTCAATGACAGTCCTGAATTGAGAAGCGGGGTGGAACGGGGTGTGGGCTTCTGGCGGAGGGTGAATTAAATAGTCACTCTCTCTCTCTCTCTTTCTCTCTTTTTTCCAGTGGCGTTTAAAATCAATTCATTCAGTGGACTGCTGACACAGCCCGGCCCAGAGAGCCCAGGATTTATGGCTCCCTCTAATGGGCATGCTCTGAACCAAAGCCCTGCCGTCAGCACAATCCTGCCAGCCACCCGTCCGCCCCACTCCCTCATTCCATCTAGCTTTTAAAGACGCAGGCACCCTTCTTGTTCCTCCTCATTCCTTTTTCCTCATCACCCCTACGGTGGTGGCATAAAAGTGTCTTGGATACACATAAAAATTCATTAAGGTATTTACCCTGATACAATACAGAAAAAATTAACTATACTGCACAGCACTTGTCAGCTTCAATTTTTAACAGTTTTGGTATTAAATGCTTTCTTTTAGTGCTGTTACAATGACTGATACCAGGGGAAATTATTTGGCCTTGTTCACAGGAAGCTTTTCTAACAAGTGGTTCTTCCCTAAGCCATGAATAATATCTGTATCTCTTAATATATCTATTAATATCTGCAGGATTTCCCATGATAGCACAGGACAATTTCTTTTAGCAAGTGGGAGATCTAAATAAGACTGTCAAAGATTCAAACATTTAGCATGTCTTTTTTTCTTTTATTTAGAATTGTGGGCAGTAATTCGGTGTTAAATGTGAAAGATTTTCTTACAAGTAGTACTTCCCAGAGCAGCATATTTCTCTGATTATTTACAATAACAGCAGGGAATTTAGTTTGTTCCAGAAGGAAGAAACGCTGTCAACTTCAGTTTGGAACACAAATTTAACGTGTTTTTTGGTGTTAGAAGTTTCTTAAGATCATTAAAATCTGTGCAAAGCTTTTCTGACAAATGGCGCTTCCCAGAGCAGTATATAATATCTCTCTATCCATTACATTTTCTGACTAGTGAAGCTTCCTAAGGTCTTTGGAGTGTGTATATATATTCATATATTCATAACCAAGTCTAGTGTCATAGGATCTGAAACAATTTATGGCACAAGAGGAAAAGAAACGTGATTGAAGACACTTGCCTATGAACTCAGGCAGTGTAAAGATATATAAAAAAGATCATGGCCTGAATTGTGATGACAACATGAAGTCACTCCTGTGCAACACTTATTTGAGTGAGTTAGCAAGTCCCTCTGTCTGAGTGAGTGTGTTTCAGTTTTGTATTTATATCTGTGACACTGTCTGTGTACACTCAGGAAAATATGCTACGCTGCTGTTGACCCTGTTATATCCTCAGGCAATCCAGCAATTTGCAGACAAATACAGACCTTTACTTCGGCCCCAGAGCCTCCAACGTACATCATTCTCCATATTCCAGCTCTGCTCTGCAGCCTGTCAGGTGTTATGGGCCTTGAATTAGCCTCCCATTGCAGCAAGGCTCCAGCTCCCCCTAAAGTTAACCATAGCTGACCATTTGGCAATGCATGTAAAAATCCAGTCATGGTCCCCATCTGTCACATTCAATTTTAAAAAACAATTCCCACACCAACCCCCGGAATCTCCATCTTTCTTTCTTACTTAAGTTCAACCAGCACCTTGTTTCATAAAAGATGATCTGATTAAAATAGATTACACACCTTGTTAGCAGAGTGTTTCATATTTGATACAGTGGTGCTTTAAGACAGGCAACCTTCTTCAGGATTCAAAGTGATTTTGGCCTTGTTCTCTGGCCTATTTGTTTAATAAGGTCTGCTACATCAGTGGGCCTTTTAAGTGAACATGCTCCCCCAAAGCAAAGATCAATATGCACACCTGTAAAATAAAATAAAAAAAGGAGAAAAAATAAAGGAATGATGGCCAAACAATATTTCAAGGCGAGGTAATCAGTAACCCTACTGTATGACAGGAAATCTAAAACACAAAGCAGATTTTATGTGCTGACCTGTAGGGAGAGCTACAGGTCAGCAGTGTAAAATTTACCACCAATTAGTCCACCGTGTCTTAAACTAAAGTTTTTCCAATGTCTCGATCATCAGAGGCTATGGTATGCTAATGGGATATTATAAACAGAAAGAAGAAAGGAAGAGTCTTGGAGGCTAAATGAATTCATTTTAATCCTCACCTCATCTGCTGACTGATGGAAGACTTCTCGTGTAATCGCTGATGGGGGAAAAAAACCTTCTACTGTACTGAGGGAGCACAGATGTGGGAATAATACTGGGTTATATTGCCTTAAAATGGAAATAATACTCCTCCATTTACCGTGAACAAAGTCCATGTAAGAGGGTAAAATGTAATACCGTGCTTGAGGAATGTAATTATCATTTAGCAAGTCCGTGAGCTGTGTTTGACGGGGCCTGAACTGCATGAAAAACTCATTTTCATTTTTCTTATTATATCATGATTATATAAACATTCTTAACCAGTGGCCACAGCAGCAGCAAATTATTGCAAATTAGCCCCATATTGCTAGTTTTTAGTGGAGGCAAATGAACAAGCACTAGAACTCCAGTGTTTATCCCATAAATCAGCCAAATGCTGCACCTGTTGAGAATGTAAATAGCTGAGGATATTTGATTAAACTCTTACATCAAAACATTTGAAGAGCACTTTCTCTTTTGTTGTTTATCCTCTTGTTTTCTTATCAGCTTTAGGTCTGTTCTTTCCTTCTACACCCACTGCAACTGGAGTTTCAATGGGTGGTGACGAGGGAGACATAACACCCACAAGCTATACGTGGGGGCACGGGAGGTCCATCATTACCAAGCCACAGTGGTGATCACGGCAATAATATAGAACTATAACCGAGCAATTAGACTAATGGAAAACGTCCCTATTTCTCCCGGTGTGCTGCAGCGAGATGTACCGTGTGCCCCGCGGGCCCCCCCTGGAGATGAGGCTGGAGATGTGAAGTGGAGAGGAGTTAATGGTGGAGGCCCATTGATCCTCACTGCCACCTGCTATATGGCTCCACGGAGAATGGGCAAGGAGGCAGAGGGTTCCTTCTGGGGAGCGATCACACTGGCTCCTGGGCTCTCAGGCATATGGATAAGAGTCTTTCTCTAGTCTTCCGCTACTTAACCAGCACACATTAGCACAATATGGCCGGATAGGGGAGAGTAAGTCGTGCATACATACAGGCTTTATTACAGTAAGGCCGCATCCACAGCAGGAGGGCGTGAAGCCATTTTATCAAACTCCAAACCCTTTTGCCTTTTCATGTAAGGGTAGGAGAGAACAGCTCTGTGAGAAAATGCAAGTCTCTATTCCAAATGAACTATGGGTGGGAGTCGAGATGAAATTCGAAACATGTACAGAAAGCAGTCACAAAACAGGAATGACCTCTGAAGAAAACAAACAAGTCATGTCCAGAGAAAACAAACTTGAAGTAGGACTGATTGTAACCAGGGGTTCATACACACAGACTGGCGCTACAGTGTATGACACACACACAAGGGGCTCTGAGGGTTGGTTGAGAGACTGACCTGCCCAGCTGGGGGTCTCCATGTACAGGTAAGAAAGCCGGTCGGGCTGAAGCTGGGTCACTCAACTCGCTGCTGCTGCCACAGGTACTGATGAACCCTGCAAAAAGGGGAAATAAATAAGTAAGCTACCATTAAAACACAGGTGAAATGTGTGTTTGTCTTAGAACTAGCTTATTGAATCTATAAAAATAACAACTTAGATAGTTTTCTAGTCGATAGCAGGAAGCACACAGTTTGTATTTCCAGTTTAGACCTCTGCTGCACTACATTTCAGAGAGAACTGTAGCAGCACCACTGCATTCTTCATTCATTTGTAGTGTAGTTACTTTTCAGCTGTACATTCTCATGCAAAATATATGATTATCTTAAGTTTAAGTTTGACACCACGGGGCAGATTAAACTTGTGTCACAGACTACATATTCCTTAATAATATTTTCCTTATAATGGGATACTGAGTGTCTAATTTAGCCAATAAAAACCATGTTTGTTAAAGCTATGTAAATTATAGCATTACCACGAGAACCGAAATCAATCTGCTCTGCTCTGATTATCTCCCCCTCTGCTTTCTTTGCAGTGCTCTGCTACACTCCAGGGATGGAAGTAACAAAGTAACATTTACTCTTGTTACTGTAACAAAGTAGTTTTTAAAAACTGTAATTTTACTTTTACTTAAGAATATTTCCTTAAGTACTACGACCAGAACCTGTGACTGATCATTTTGAAGGACAAGCTCTTAAAAAAAAAAAAAAAAATCATAGCTTATCGTTAACTGCCATTTTATTTTTAATGTCATTAAGCCCTCCAGGTATTAACAGTGTCAGGCTGGGGCATCTATATACTGTAGGTGAACTAAGCAATTGACTAGAGCAGCGGAGAGACTTTGTACACAACTGCTGATGAATGTGTGAATCACACTGCACATTGTGCTCACATTTGAGCAGGTCTTTTAAAAAGGAGCAACTACTCTGTAGATCTCCATGTTTATCTCTGATAGGGATTGTGCATCACAGACAGTGCTTACTGGTTCCAGAACATAAGTGAAGCAAAAGCAGGTGGGTTTTTTAAAGCCTCCAGTTTCACTCCACTAGCGCTCAAAGTCTAAAGTATGAAGTATGCAGTATGTAAGTATTGTCCTGTTCGGTGTACAATTAACTATTTAACTAATAACTATGACATATGATGTTGTGATTTCAACACACTTTTACCTGTGGAGTAGATACGTGGCGGATTAATTGTAGGCTATACCTACAACCAAAAATTTTGGCACATTGTTGTAAGCTGCACACACAGCTGTTGTGTTCAATGATGCTGGCTGACATGTAATTACCAGCAGAAGTGGGAGTTTAGTGAATAATCAATACATTTTGGAGCTGGTTTAACACTGGTCTTCCAGTTTTCCTTCATTGTTTAAAACCTATCAATGATGAAAAATTCTTAGTTAGTGAGACCTCTGACTGGGACTCTTCTCACACTGGGATGGGGGGGCAAATCTGGTCTAAATAAAAGTCAATTGTCTGCCCAACTTTGATCATGAGCTCATGGCCCACACATAAAGTAAATTAACACAATTTCACAAAAACTAAATTACCAGCATAGCCTACTCTCACATGGCAGCTTGGTGAGCTCAGCTTCCTGTTCCTTGACGCACACAAACACACATAAAAAATTATGCTTTGTGTGCTCACACACTTCCTCTCATCTTCTTGACAAGCAACGATTAGTCTGATACTGTGCAGCATCTCCAGGTAACATATGTTGCCAGGTATAGTCTTTATTTTGTCTTTCTACAGAAATAGTGGTACTAAAGCTGAGAAGCTCTGTGCAATGACTTCATGTTTTTTTAGGTGAAGGAGTTGAACACTTGTTCTACCAATGGTAACAATCAAAATGAAAAAGAAAAAAAACCTCTAAATTATGATTCAAAAACTAATAGCAGTGGAGCTTATTCTAATTACTCTACTGGGTATATTTGGTACATCAGACTTGATTTCATTTTCAGCAGATTTAGAGAGATGCTATTACATTTGGATAATAGCATTATATGCCTGTGATTCCATTAGTTTTGTAACAGAGGCAGAGACTAAATCATAACTGTTTATGAATGTGCATTTGTCTACAATGTCTACATGTGTATTTGTACCCAATCACGCATATATGTCTCCTATATAGCACATACATTTAAGGATTACAGCATGTTTATGCCTCAGCGTGTGTGACTGTTCTCATATAGCGGGTGGTTTTTCTGCTGACTTGTGTATCTTCGCAGGCCTCAGGTTGGCTGTTGCCCAGAAGCCCACTCGGTGAACCGCAGAGAAAGCGCATTGATTTCATCCCAGCAGAAATCCCATCTCTTGGTACCCGCCTCCCTACCCCGCCCAGGACCTGATTAAGCATTTGCAGGGAGCCAAGCCAACACAATTTGTCATTTATCAAAAGTAATTAAAAGCAATTTCTTTTCTCTTGTTGATTGGGAATTGACTAATTGTTGAGTCTGTGAAAACGGGGGAATAAATAAAACAGGGAAGATGAATT
>OMLM01002747.1:47490-63457 GCA_900302695.1 Helostoma temminkii
ATGAATTTTACATAAACTCAGAGGAAAACATAAATGCTGTAAAATGAGTGCCAGACATCTGGCTCTGTGATTTCTCTGTACATGACTGCAAAACGAAACAGTTGTTTAACACATTCTGATATACAGCCCATGGGCTGTAAATAAGTAAATAATGTATTAGAAACAGCATATTGACTAGCTGACTTAAAAGGGTGTTTTCACTTCATGTTGTGTGAACACAAGAGTAGGAGGAAAATACAAACACTGGTTGGTTACTTGTTAACAGAAAATGAAAAATGCTGCTCCCACTTGTGCCAAACGAGATATTTGAGCCGGTAAATACCAGCGTCTCAGTCTGAGAGGCAAAACAACAAGATACAGTAGAAGCTACAATGAAGAGAGGGAGAAGGGCTGAAGCCATCCTACAGCGGAGGTTACAGTACGTCTATCCAATGAAACCAAGCAATACCATTTCAACATTACCGGTAACAACCTCTGAATGCACCATTACCTTCTATAAGGGCAGAATGAAATGTCAGAATTGATTCGAGAAGGGAGGGTTGAGATATAAGTGGGCAGCTAAGGTGGCCATTTTGTTTGAGTGGCCCTTTATTTGGTGTCCCTGGATCATTAGCAGACGACAAAAAAGAGCTGGAAGAACATGAAGAAGGTGTGGGTGGCTATCGTAAGCGTCTCCAGTGACAGCATGAGAAACAAAAAACGGTAAAAACAATCACAAGCACACACATGAACAAAGGGATGAATCAAAGAAAAAAAAAAGGCATGTAGAAACACCAGAGGAGTCGTTTAAATTTCTCACCACTTTGTAAATAACTTTAGCTGCACAAATACCTGGCTTTGCTCTGAGTGGATAAAAAAAAATTCCAGCCAACAATTTATTCTCCGCCAACAAATAAAGTAGTTGCTTCAATGAGACGATTTGAATATCCCTTTGAAAGCTGCAGATGGACAAGCAATACTATCATTGCCTGGGAACACAAAAATAATTGGGCAACAGTGGGAGAAGCCTATGTTGACGTCTCTGCTGAGACAGAGCTCAACTAGGAATATCTAAATGAACCTCTCACTCGCCTACCTTTTGTTTACTTTCCCATTCATCATAAAAAAAAACTCAATTACTTATGTTCCCTAACATGTATGGTTATTAATGTTCTAATTATACTTCTCCTCTCTAATCTTTCGCCTTGCAATTTCAGTGATATATGCCTGAACAAGATACAACGTCCCCTGGAAGTTGAAGCAGAATTAGGAATCTATCTGCACTAACACACCTTCTCCTGGGAGCCATCTTACGAAGAGAGAAAGCTTGTCATAGTTTGTCTATACATGAGGATTTATGCCACCTCAGTGGGCATGTGTTATTATATACTGTATCTGTACTACATGCATTTCGAAGCAAAAAGTTGACTAATCAGCTCTCACTAGCAACAGAACAAATGCAGCTTTGGAAACCGACAGGACATCTGAAAAATCCCCAAAAAACAAAGCAAATTAGCTCTGTCCAGCTCTTCGTATTCTTCTTGTGAAAGGCTATAGGTGTGACAGCTTTAGAGGTATGAAATAATGTCGGTGAGAGCCTTGAGGAGCCCCTGCAGAGAGTCTGAGAGGGTCCTGTACTGCCTCAAGCAATGAGTGTTCTTCAAGGCTTTTCCTCAGAGCACTTTTACAAGAGCACAAATTAGGTGTAAGGAATGCCTGTGTCGGTGGGCGCAGCCAGCCAACATACAGAGCAACGGAAAAAAAGGGTGTGGGGGGAAAATTGGGATGACAGTGAAGAAACAGAGGGTGTCATAAAGTGCGGAAAATAAGCTCTCACTTTCAAACATTTACGGCGGCTCAAATATCTGATGATACCTCTAATATCTTTTAATCTTTAATGTGAAAAATTAATCATCCCATTCATTATTTTAATAGCTGTCATTTTTCTCTCCCCAAAGTGATGATTTATAACCATTAAGCCCTGCGTAGGCTTGTGTGAGAGGGATTTATCGTAATGTTTGCACCAGGTAGCCTCCAACCATATTTCATTACTCTGACAAGCCATTAAAATGCCCTGGTGATTAAACAACAGCTCTGAGGTCAGTGTGTATGGCTGTTTCTTTCTACACATGCAGAAGCGCAGCAGTGTAGCCATGCAGGTGGGGACCTGTAGCCTCAGCTTAACAAAGTCCTTTCCCCCTGGTTCCCTCCAGACTGGCAATCTTAGTTTTAGATCTCTATCTGCTGTGCTGTGCTAGCGTGACAGGGGCAAATAAGGATAATGTAGATGCACAGAAGCCACGGTAAAATAAAGTTAAGAATGGGGCTATTATCCCTTTTTCCCTCAGAGCTTTGACACTGTAATAACTGTTCACTTAGGGTAAAAACTCCAGCTTCAAATACTCTTATAACCATCCATCCGCAGTGTTCAGTGTGTTCCAGGAGTTATTTTATGATCATGTATTGCCATTTATGTTTCTCATCTACCCTCTTGTCTCTACCTGCTTCTATTCCAGTTATTGATTTTCTACCAATCCCAACGTGCAGGAGTGTGTTGAGAACATCTAAGGGTAAACGGGCAGTGCCATCACTGACTGCCCCCTCGCAAAAACCTAATTTAAGACTGGTGAAATAATGGGCAGACAGTGTCACTGAAACGGAAAGACTGAAGATGATGCGCTGCTTATGCTTCAGCTGTATCAACAATGTAGAGCTTATATGCTGTATATTTATGCAAAAATGGTAAGATACATTTAAAGCTGCCTGTAGGTTCCAATGAGTCTTGATGGAAGACATTTACCTCCCTTGCATGTATGTTCATGTCTAATTTACTGAGTCCAAAGGGGGCTGGATTGATCACTGATGCCAAAGCTGACAGTGACTGACAGCACTTGTAATTGCTATGTTTGCTTTGGGAGACCCTGCAAACTACCGTGGTGGGACCATGTAGATGAAACATGCAGGTGTTTCTCAATCACCTACACATCTATCTCTGGGTATTACTGTACTGTAGTACACAATGGTTATGGTCTGCCTGTAAGCACAGTGTCAGTGTTGTGAGTTGGTTGACTAATGGATTGGATCAGTACCACTTATGGCATAAGACCATCATGAAAAAACACCTGGTGTGATTCCTCATTGTAGTTCACAAACACACCCACATAAACAGAAACACACTTGTACGAACGATAGTCACCAGTCCAACATTACTTTCATCATTCAGCAGTATTTGAATTTATCTACTTTATAAGGACAAAGAAAAAAAAAACCAAATGGTTCATTTGATGGATATTAAACATTTTCTGAGTACTAACTAGAATATAAAATGCTGAAAAAGCTGGAATCAGATGAACAGTGAAATTCCTGTCAAATTTAAATTTTGCTCATCAACTTTTATTTAGAGAAGGTTCTTTATCTAATATTGTCTGATATGGAATTTTAAAATGAAAAGAGGATTAAAAAGTGTTGTATTACTTCATCAATAGAAGATAGAACACCATATTGACATTGAAAGTCAAATGATACTCAGCCAGTGACTGAAGGTCGAAGACATCGAAGACATGTAAAGACATGTTTCCATTTTTATTCTCGGATAAAAGTAGTAATACAACTATGTAAAACTAACAAGTGAACATTTCTTTCACAAATAAAAGCAACTGTAAAATAAATACGAAAAGTAAAAGTTGTGATTATGCAAAGTATTCATTTCAGTGGTATTCATAATATGGTATAAGTTTCAGTGTTATAGATTGATGGTGAACTTAATTTGAACTACTGTAAATTGAGGATGAAACTATATTGAAATGTAGAAATGTAATGGAGTAGGGGTATAAAGTGAGCATGCATAAAGTACACATTAAGTGCCTTAAATTTGTGCCAGTTATGACGTGTTAAAGCATATTATTCAGCAGAGACATATATTGGCAGAGAGATGGGATTTCAGCTTGTGCCAGAGTCCAAAGAGTCTCTGTTGTTAACATCTCCAGCTCCTGCTCCCGAGGGAGAGACACGATCACCAGTGAAATCACTCTCATAGATTTGAAGGCCTGAACTGAAAATTGGGACATATACTGTAGGCTGTGATTTCTACAGTTTTATTTCTTCTCACTGCTGATGCTTGGCTCTATTGAGGATGAATGTTAGAACATGTTGTATGGCTGCTTGGCTTGCTACAATGATTCAACAGTTGTCACTGAGACAGAGCTTAGCTGCAGAGGGAAATTTACATTCGAATGTCTCTCGTATCGTGTTTGTTGTGTCCCAGATGAGGGGCACAAAAAATAGTGCTAATTTGTAACAGATATCAAAATTCCCGGCATTAAAAAAGTTAATTACCACTGCAAATACAGCAGTGATAAACGGCAGATAATGCCATTCCTGCAGACGATTGTTATTTCTGCCAACCAGACAAAATTATATTTAGTATCCAGCTGTAGTTCTGGATGCAAGATGAGGAGAAGGCGGAGGAGGAGCAGAAGGAGCAAGAGGAGGGGGGGGAAAGGTAATTGTAATTCAGAATATTTTTTCTGCAACTTAGCAAGTTTTTCATCTATCAGCAAGGCACATTAAATCCCAGCTGGTCAGATGCTAGACTCCTGATGCTCGGCCTTAGACATGAAACAAACTACTGCTGAAATGAAAGCAGTTCTCAGAGCTGTGGAAATTCGACTCCTACAAGAGTCTATTAAAAATACATGTTCAAATGAATCTTGGTGATGATGACAAGTTTTACCATATTCTTCTTGAACTTTTAATGTTACCAGCCGTAACATCAAAGGGTAAAATTAAATATTAAGACTATTATCTAAGCTGTTCTCAATATTATTCAAGCTTAGGTTATTTATATAGTACAATAATAACTATGTTATATAAGCTAGTTTTCATTTTTGAACCAACATAATGATCAAGAGGTGGCTGGCTTGTAGTTTTGCATGCTTAAATGAGTAACCTAATTCATATATTTGCTGCAGTAAACTCAACAAGATTATGGAGATTTATTGTAGCAGTCCTAGGTGTATATTGTAAATGTAAATATATGTATAATTTATAACTGCAGGGAAATAGATCATTTTAATACAGTGAACGTGAGAAGTAGCTCAACTTTTGGCAGATTCCAGTGCATACTCAACATAATTTTGTGCATCTGTATATTAAAGTAAAAAAAGCAAACAAACAATGAATTATTATCTGCTCTGATTGAGAGGAATAACAGTAAATCTGGTTCTGTCTAACCTGGATCACCGCTGTTTACCCACCGGCGAGATGGTAAATACTCTGGCTGACATTTGAGGGAGGTTAGTGTGCTCAGAGAGCAAAGTGGAAGTGGAGGCTCAGATGAATTTGTCTGACAAATGCTCCTGGAGTATGTGTTGTCGACTGTGCTTCAGCGAGGCCCTGGACTGGGATTTGAGTCTGACTGAAGCCAAGCAAAGCACGCCAGATCACTAATTGCACAATTTAAAACCAAAGTCCCTGGCAGCTTGTCGTTTGAAATGGAGAGAAGAGCCATTGCTTAATCAGTGAGCTCAACATAGATCTGCAAGACTCTCCACTGAGGAACCCCAGATGTACGTGGCTGAAGCTCAGTGTCAACAGCCAAGGCAAAGACAAAACGATTGGCTGGCTGCTGCTGCGACTGCAAATGAAACGTTTTATGATCTCACGCATGAATGTGATTGGAGATTGAATTGCTATGGATCAAACACTGGTGCAGTGACTATTTTATTTTAGTTTAATTGTTCATATATAACTACACAACTGTTGCTCACAGTTGGTGGAGATGAAGTTCACAGCAGCTATTTGATGTCTCTTAGGGGCATCGCACAACTGTGTAGCCATTACACAATACCAATAATAGTTCTTATTTTACATTCACATGGCATTTTGATGCTTTTATCCAAAGTACTTTTTTGTTGATTCCAGTACACTGGGAGCGATTGTGGTTTAGTGTCCTGCACAGGGGCGCTTTAACATATGGAGTGGTGGAATCAAACTATTGTCAAAAACACTATGGAACTACAGCTACCCCAACATGACATTAAGAGTTTTCTATGAAATCATTTAATGACATTGAAGAACTTACAACATATACAATAAAAACTGACTTTAGCTTTTTTTTTTTTTTCCTTATTTGTACTTTGAAGGGTTTTTATGAACTCTTTGCAGTTTTTCTTTTTGTGTACAGATATGGCTGAAAAACAAATGGAACAAATATTCAAAACAAGCTGTAAAATCCTGTGACCTATTTAAAAAACCTCATGAGAGAATTCAAACTCCTCTGGACTGAATCTCTTCATACATGATATTCCAGTCAGAAACCTGTTTTAATTAAACATGCAAAATACATTTTAATTTTAACGAGGTCTGTGAAAGAGCTGCAATAAAGAAAGACATCCTTCAGTCTTCATAATATATAATAAAATTTATGTTTTACTGCTAGTACAATGTAACTCTATGGGCATTAAATTCTCTATTTCCTGTTATAGCTATGTTACAGGTTCAGGCAATTCTCCACTGGCTATTGGGAGGGGCTGTAAACATTATTACTATTGAGGCCAGGTTGTATTTTGGTGAGAACATTAGCGAACAGACAACTCACTCATCGCCCCAGTGACATGAAACTGAAGTGGAATTTTTTTTTAGGCTCAGGTCTAACAAGAGAGTACACACACACACACCATCAGGGAGGCAGACAGACAAAGGGGTGGAGCTGTAGACACACATGCACACACTCACACAAACTAAGGAGAAAAAAGAAAATAAAAAACACTGCCCTGAAGTCAATTCTACACTCAAGCAACATCCGTCTCTGATCTGGGAGTGTTCTTGCAGCAGCGGCACAACAAGAGTGATGCGGCACTGAGGGCCATGAATTAAAAAGTCAATATGTAAAACCATAGAGGGATGCCATTTTGAAAAAGCGTTCCATCAATGGAAATCATATTAACATGATAAAGGGCAGATTGGGAGGCGAGGGCATCGATTCAGATGCTGCTCCGTGGCCCGCCATGTCCACCTCAAACATGTTAATGAATCGCGCCACAAAAACAGAGGTGGGGCGGGTTGACGGAGGTGGAGTGTGTCTGTGTGAGGAGGGCAGGTGGGGGGCGTGGGGTTTAGGCGGACAGGAGGATTGGCTTTAAAGCAACAGGAGGAGGTCTGGGAGTAGGTCGGTGGCACCCTGGTGAGATGCACCTCTGGGTGTCACATCAGTCAGTGTCTCAGTATCACTTCTGGATTGTTCTCTGAAGATGAGGTTTTTGAGGAGGACTGGATAGGTGGCTGACTCGCAGAGATTTTTTTTTTTTTTTTTTTGGCAAGTCAGGAGCGGATCCAATTAGAATGGAGCCTGGGAGAGAAAGATGGAGTACTATAATGCCACCCAGAGACCTAGAGTGCAAGAGCAGAGAGAGCAGAGGATTCACCCCCTGTTGACCATGACTACAGACACATAGCCTGGGGGAGGGAGCATCCAAGGCTTCACATACACATACACACATACAGAGAGAGAGAGAGAGAGTGACATGAAAGCAACAAGGCAGTGCTGCCAGGCCAAACAGATGAATTACTTATCAAAGACATGCACAGCAGACCAGCTATGAGGCTGCAACACAGAGACAGCTGGGGCATTATCAATTCACCTTCAATTAGCTGTCCTTGGCACTGCCTGCCAACAGGACCTGGAGTATCAGTACATTCACAAGACATAAGCTCATTCAAAAAAAAAAACAGTGCAGAGGATCAGGTGGATTCTTTTAAGGAATTAAATTAAAACAGTGTTGCAACTGAAAAAAAGAAAAACACAGAAACACAATTTCTATGGAAGCATGAAAGTAAAAGGATTATTTTCAATGCCATAGGAGGAAAAGAAAAAACAAGGGGGTGGGAAGGTGGGGAGCGCTCCTTCCTTGGAGTCTGATGGCACAGCACCTTTGTTAAATATGAACTAATTAAGTGGAAAAATGAAGTGTTTCATCTTCATTAGTATCAGACAATAGGACTATGAAACATAATTGAGAGTAGTTCCACTTTAATAGAATGAACAGAAGTCATTTGGTATTGAAATGTGCAGGGTGATTTAGCCAAAAGAAAGTGTATTATTAGATTTAATAGAATACCTACACATGATCAATGCTCAGAGCACAGGTGGTAGTTTGTCTCTGGTTCTTCAAATGATTAGGCCGACAGAATAATGGCCGGCCGGATTCACGTTGCTCCTGCATTGATTACAAGGAGCAGCCCATTTTTCATCAAGTGCGGCTCCACACACCATTTATTAAGCCTTTACACATGTGACATAACAACTGGTGAGTGTAGAATGCACGAGGCACACTGGATTTAGTAATATCGGGATGCAGAGGTGATCACCTGTTGATGATGATATTGATGGTGATGATGATGATGTTGAATGACACCAAGTGGCACTAACAGAATGGCCAGGAATGTGGAGGCATAAACATCATACATTATATAATTGTTTAACCTTGTTAAACATTAGTGAGGTCCAAAACTAATGTTGGGTGATAAGGCATACTTCACATATGGCATTCTGTTGGTGCCCACGTGCTGTGATGCAAAGTTACCAAACAAACAATGCAGATAACTGCTGTGGGTTGACACATGCCAAGTACCCACAAAGCATTGCGTTAATAATAGAAATTGACACCAGTAAGGTCTAATATCAACAATCAACTCCACCTGTATTGTTGCCTCTTCTCAGGGGCCTCCATGTGTAGACGGAGAATCACAATCTTGTTTTAGGCTTCTAATTGTTTTGTGCATTTTTTCAGGTTCCATAAGACAAATTAAGTCACACACAGAAGCTCGGGGTGGAGAGGGAGAATGGGGGTTAGATATTTGCCAAAAGGCCCTTTAACTGGTTAATTCAGTTGAGCTGCAATGTGGTTAAAGCTACCTTGAAGTCCATCTAAGATCTTCCACACTGGGAATTGTCATTGTGCACCGTGGCATTGTCATGTCAAGGCAACACCCTGAGCTTTTTATGAGGTTCCTCAAATTCCTGAACAAGTTTTGCACTGCAGCTGAGCATATTATCCAGCTGAAAGAGTCGTAGGGTTACCATGCAGTGTTGTTCTTTGTCTGCAACAATATTTAGATAAAGTAGGGGGTATGTGTTAAAATAACACCCATACGGATGCCACGACCAATGCTTTGTCAACACAGCATTGCCCAGAACATCACACTGCCTCCATTGGCTTGCCTTCTTCCAATGGTGCATCCTGGTGCCATCGCTAATCCGCCTCTTGGTGATTTTAATGTGGTGGCTGATCTTCATATCACATCATTGTATACTGTAGCACCTTTCATTGGAACAAAGATACCTAGCCCAATAGGTGTTCGCATACTTATGGTCATAATATATACACCACCTACAGGCTAGTAGAGCAACTTCACAGAAATTGTAAAGAGTTTAAGTCACGCAGTATGTGACCCCACAAGAAAGGCACAGTACTAAAAAGCAACACGGCCATTTTTAAAAAACATGAGCGCATCACAGAGCTCGGCCATATTGAGACGCCTGTCTTGAGAAACAGTGGGTCTTTATCACTTCAAAGGCTGACATCCCTCCAGCGTCTCGGGGAAGCCGTGACTGGCACTCGTACAGCCCCTCTTTCTGCTGCATTTGTCCAATCTTAGAAAGCCCAGAGTCAGGAAACACAAGGTCTTTTCAAAGTTAGTCAACAGGCCTTTGAAGCGCAGCCAACGGAGTCAGCAACCCAGCGACAAGGTGCCGAGCCATTATCATTCAATAGACAGCCGGGATTTTGCATATTTAACAGGAAATTTCACTTTGCTTTTTTGACACGGGGCATTATGCATCCTCTGTACATAAAATCCATCAGCACCTTGCCAATTTTGTTTGTGCTTTCCCCATTTCGCTGGGGAAATGCATTTCTCTTGCAATGCACACTACATTCAAAACATGTACTGGAATTAAATTATATGTCTGTTTGGACAAACAAATTGGACCACAGGTTCAAGGTAAACCGTTCTACTCATTTATTTATTTTGTTAGCTTGTTTGTTTTAGTGCTGATATAACCTAGTGTGTTGAAAAGCCTTAAATTGTAACATTTGTTATCTTTGCTTATTTGTAAAGCAATGTAGGCAATATGCTTTGTTCAGATCAGCTTTCTCAAAAAGAAGAAGCCAGAATGTCTGAAATGTCTGAAATGTCACATATTTGGTTTAACAATAAACTGAACATTTAATAAAGTATAGCATATATATAGTTCATATTGTTTTAGTACAAAAGGATTGATATTCATGCTTTCTAGTGAAAAAGCAAACGGTTATTTCCAGACTCACAATTTTGAACTGAAAAAACTAATAGCACATCTTTTTTAATTGCTGGGTCTATATTTATGAAGACAAAAATCTAAATGATATTTTAATATCTTCTTCTTAGGTGCAATAACTGCATAAAAAACATGGTTACAATAATAAACATGATGCAGACAAAGGAATCAGGTGGATAATATTGTTACACACAGCAACAGAAATACCTTTCATAAAGTAACCATCAGGTTTTCCCATTTGTTCCATGGTATCAAAAAGCTGAAGTATGTTTCAAGACTAATCAGATTTACCCTGATGTATAACAGTCATAAGAAAAGTCAATTGTAGAAACACCTGTGTCTCATTCAAAGCAGCAGAACAAATAGTACTACAAGCCATTATTTTTACACAGGGCTGTACCCGCTCCTGATATGCCCCACCACTTATACGAGTTAGTTGGCCATCAAGCTACATGTCATAACCATATTTTTGACTGAAAGGAAAAAGTTTGTGCCTCTCCTCTGGGATATGAATAAGAACAGGCTTGAAATGTAATGAACAGCACAGACTCATGGTGTCTAGCAGCCCCTAGTTAAGAGTGAAGGATCTCCTTTCATGAGCAATTCATTATTGTAAACTCTTAGAAACACGAAACCAATTCACAAAAAAACAGTGTTGACATTTATTATTCGGACTTGGGGCCACCATCTTGTTTTGCTGTCTTCACGAGCTTTGGTGTCCCTCAGCAGTCTAACAGCTACAGTAACAGCCGCATCCTCGCCCATTGGGATTTGCTCTGATGACCCAACTCGAGCGCATCCATTCCTAATGAGCGGCAGCCAGTGCCTGTTTTCTCCTGTGGGCTGTCAGCTGTCTGTCCCCTGGTGCAAGGAAGCAGGGAGAGCACCCAGAAACCCCTCAGCCCCCCGGAAGGGCAACTTCATAGGACGGGGTCCCACAGCGAGCTGCTAATGATCCATATGATGGCCTAGGCCAGACATTGTTTGGGCTACATTACCCAGAGTGGGACAAACAATCGTTCGCAGTGTCACTTGATAATGGCCCAAAAAGCAAATCTCATAGACCTTCATTCTTCACAAGGGTAATTAATTCGCTGCTGCGCTGGGATGCTTTGCCTCTTCTAGCTCCTCTTCTCATGCTGCCCCCACTATACTCTCCCAAAGATTTCCAATTGTTTTGCAGACAATGGTTTCAGAAGGCAGTAAAAGACCATTGATCTGAGGGCTATTTGCAAATACCCGTCTCCATACAGAGAAATGCATCTTACTGTGTTGCGTTAAGCAATTCCACATTTTAATGGGTGGACTATTGATGGTTGATGCCAAAAGAGTATGGTATTGACATGCTCAAACACATCCACAATGAGGTCTAGAGGGGATAACACCAGCTCAGCACAATAAATAAAGAAAGAGGGATCAAACTAAGAGAAGGGATTGCATAACGTTGCAGAACCTTCATAAAAAAGTTACTATAATGTGTGTCATGATTGACTTTTATGATCAATGCTGCTGTACATCCAAAAGTTCGCAGCAGCAGAGCTCTCAATAAGCAAGTCAGATCTATACTTTGCAGACTGGACTACGTAGTAATTATAATTGCTGATTAGCTACATGAGCATTATTGGATGTAATTAGGTGTTGATTAAAATTGGAACATCTATTTGCAACAGCTCCAATGAGAGTGATAATAGAAAGGCCAAAGATTAAACCTATATCTCTATTCATCATTTAAAAAAATGCAAGGTACATAACAAAAAACATTTACTCTCCCTATTTCTGTAGTACCAATAAATCCCACGCACTGAAAGAAATTAATGATCTTTCGACAAAAGAGAGACAGCACGAGACAAGACAAATGTCTGTGCTTACATCAAATGTTCCTAGATACGAAACAATCCAACCACACCAATAAAGCAATCAATGCTAACCTAATCTCTACAGCCTCAGCGGCACTTGCTTGCCATTTCTTAGCCCCAAAATGAAGAGGAAAAGAGAGCCTGAAAGGCATAAATAAATAAACCTCAAACCACTCGTATTCTACTACTGCCACTAAGGATAGGAGAGCAAAAACAGCCATCACACATCTACAGTATATAAAGCTCATTTCGGATAGGAGGGCGGCTTTATTCAAGCGCAGAGGTGAATTACAAACACACTCACTTTCAAATTTGGTTAAAGGAGAGAGAGATAGAGAAAGAGATGAGGGAAGGGAGGCTGAGTATGAGTCATCTCTGCCAGTCTGGTTGCCCACACTTCTCGTGCAGGGTGGGGTGAGCCCCTTTTTGTAAGGGGGAGCAGACCGAAGCTGGCCTAGTCAAAGGTGCTTTAGGGGGGATAAGCTAGGCACTGTGTTTCAAATGGGGACACTCGAGTGGGTAAAGCCTGCCTTAAAGAGAACTGCGCCTTTTTCTCCCACTGTGACTCTTCATACCTCCACCCAAGCAGAACTAAGGGCGCCGCTCGCCGAGATACAAAAGGGACAAAATCAGTCTTTCACACTTCCACACTCCCATCTCTGCATACCCTGTGTGTGAACGTGTGTGTGTGTGTGTGCTGTAAAGCACAGACAGAAACTCACAAACACACACCAAAAAATGCACACACACTCCCAGGCACAAGACTGCTCCCTTCTGGCTGCTCTGCGCGGCTACATCATCCCCCCTAACCCATCATCGCATCAGGAGCAAAACGTGGCTGGATATTGTCCAGATGCAGTTATAATTTCACTAATGCTCACTCAAATGTCAATGGGGTCCAGTGACAAAGGATTCTTAATCTCTCATATGAATTTAGCGCCCAAAGGAAGAGAAGAGGTGGCGTGTGTGGCAAATATGAGGCAGCTGCATGAGGGGGCATACATTACACATGACTTGTCTTTGGCCTTAATGGGAGTGTTCAGTGAATTTAGGTGATATTTAAACCAGCAGGCAGAAAGAGGGAGGAACCAGTGAGAATGATGAGTGTGTCACACTCTTGAACTTTCCTTTATTCACCTGTCCCTCCTTGGAAACGTCTTCTACAAGTAAACACACACGAGTTGCTGTTGAGCCAAAAGCTGCAGCACACAAACACACCCATCCCATCAAGCTAAACCACTTAAGTGGGGCAGAAACCGAAAAGAGCTTCTCCCTTGTCCCTTAAGTGAGACGCTGTAGTTTCACTATTTGCCCAAATTATACTCTGCTGTCGGTAGGGCTGCCTAGTCCTGAGGAAGTGATGAATCAAAAGTGAAAGGTTAAAACTGCTGCAATTTGACTTTCTTTTTCTCTAACTGCTGTTGAACCCTGGGAAAAGTCGAAACCTGACAATGTATTTCAGAAACTGCACAAGTCTGTTTGGTTGCAGGTTTGCCTCTGTGCCCATTGTTTTCAAAAATCCATTAAAAACAGCTTGCAGAGCCATACTGCTGCCTTCACAAATGCAATATACAACAAGCTGAGCAGCACTGTAGTTTTATTGTTTTATTTATTTGTGCTTCAGTTTTTACTTTGACAATCATAACTTTATCTGAGGGCTGATCATCTGTCTAATGGGGACTATTCCACTTTTTTACGTCACTTCTCTCCTTTGTTTGATGTCAGTCATAACTGTTCTCGTGTAGAATTTTAGCAGCGTAGATGAAGCGTGCATTTATATATAGTGTATATTACCAACATCAGATTAAATTCTTTCTTGATTTAGCTAAAAAAATAAAACACTGGTGTAGTCAGTTAAGCTTAAAAGTGTGAATATTTAATTTTTTTTTCTACAAGAAGATCAACACCTCATTTTCTCAAAATGAGGTTAGATTAAAGGACTGTTACAACTGACATTCAGTGATTTAGTTTTTCTTTTCAACATCAATTACCTTCATACTCTTGCCACAAAGTCGGCATACACAGGGACCATTGTTTCCCTCTAGCAGTGGCCATCATCAGAAAGGACAGCTCCTGCAGTTTCGGCACCAATAATTACTTGACTTCATGTCATAATCAAATCCCTTTAATAAAGGGAACAATTCAGAGATTGCCCGGCGTAATCAAATTAGCCTGAGTCTTTTTGGATTTTCAATTAACTCCAGTCGGCGAAGCACTTTATCCAGGGCGCTGGCTCCAGCTCTGACTCGAAGCTCTGTGCTGCACCGGGGCTGACAGCAGCAGCCTCACAATTACAATGAGGCCGGGCTAATGTGATGACAAGATCGCCTGCCTGCCTTACTTAGCCTTTCATTTGTGCTGGGTCTCCTCTGTGTCCCTGGGCTTATCATTGTGTCCATGTACCTGTTCTACACTGAGTAGCCCCAAAACACACTTGTACTTCTATTTGCTGACTCTATATATGGAGGGTGACCAGCATAAGAGCGGATGGTCTAACATTTACGCTTTTATAGTTCACAAAGAAAAAAAAGGTCTGTGTTGTTCTCTTATTCATACACCTTTACATATGCACACATGGAGGCTGCTCTGCACAACCACAGCCGTGTACAGATCAACACTAGCTTTGAAGCAAAGTCAAGTCCTTGACACTACCAGCCACCAGTGGAGGAAACAGCACAAATAAGGGAATTGGAAACTTAACACAAAGTGCTAGCAGCAATATGGCATTTCTGTTTAGCTTAGCTGTTTGGGGAAAAAAACAAGAGGATGATATATTGAGTTAAAAATGTATGTTGTCCTTTAAAGCAGCTTCACCTAAACAAGTTTCCATTCTCATTCTCAGTATATGACATTAGTGTCACTGTGGTTCCTCCAGCCAGGATTCAGCCTCATGATCTGCTATAGTAAAGCTACAAATTTGTTAGGACTGTGCTTTGAAAACAACTGAAAAATGTAGCATCCAGTATTGTTTTCTATATTGTTTCTATATTATTTCTTTTCATAGTATTCTCCATAACAACAAGGAAACTGATTAGATTAGATAAACGCTGTGTTTTTAAAAACAAACTTATTTTTCAAAATAATTACTGCAACATTGCAGTCTAGCAGGCAAAGCACTTTATATGCATACATATTCATCCATTCCCAGAGCTCCCACCTGATCATTTATCCAAACTCTAATCTGGTTGTGATTGTCTTAATGTTGACAAGAAACTGACTCTGAAAACACTGAGAGATCAACTTAATTAGCTCCTGTTGGGACAGTGCCATGTTTGATGCAACCACTGACCCCCTTCTCTGATTTGTCATCAGTAGTAAAAGGCAAAATAAAAATCTGCTGGATCTCGGAGGCAATCTAACAGACCGGGTGTGTTCCTGTGGTGCATCTCATGGCTGCTGCCACCAGAGAAGCTGCCAACACAGCTCTCACAGTTGCATTAAAATGCATACAGACAGTAACTTTCTTTTTTGTACTCTTCCCAAAATTCACATACACTTGTAAATATCCTGTGCCAAAACTCCTGTGTTCAATAAATTTTACCTTGAATGATGAGTTGATAGAGAAGCCCTTGAAAATAACTCACTGGTGCAGATAAATCAAATCTCAGCTGTCCCAAAGCTTTGGCATGTTATACACATTTATTCTGTGTTTATCCAAAAGTTTCACTTTTGCTGATAAACTCTGAATAAACTGGCACTGTAGCCACACTGAACTAAATCAAGGAGTTTCTTTTCAGTGCAATTTGTCAAATATTATGCATTCAAATTTAGAGTGAGATATAGTTAATGAGGGAAACGGAAAACACTGCAAAAC
>OMLM01002747.1:73820-91110 GCA_900302695.1 Helostoma temminkii
ACAAGATTTAACAAAAAAATCAAACTGTCCTTCCCTACAACAGTTAATTTGTGGTCTAGTCGCACCTGTGTTTTTAAAAATTACATAAAAAAGTGATAAAAATCGCAAATTCTCATACTGCCTGAAAAAATTAGTGATATAATATTTTTGCCATATTTCCCACCCCTATATGAGCTCAGCAGCAAAGATAATAATAATAATAAAAAACACTTAATTATAAATCTAGTATTTCATGCATGCATTTCATACAGGAAAATGACTCTGAATCTTTGTACAGATTCAGAGTCTGTATCATAAATATAAAATGTAGCTGCAGCAGCTACTCACCCAGTCTCAGCTCAATGTATAGCCACAGCACTTAGGTACATTTCTGAGGCGCTCACACAAATAAACAGACGCACACCCACTGAGGCACACACATCAATCGACAGCATATCAACATCCACTGTGGCCTCCCGCCTGCTTCCAAGAATGTGTCACCTCTTGTGGCACCTGGAGCAGATAGCAGGAGGCCGAACCAGAGTGTTTAACTCGGGCGCCAGTGAATGACTGTAGGTCACCACTGTATCATCTCCGCACCACACACACACAGGGGCTGCCAGGTGGCTTTTATTTGACTTTAATGTGGAGAAATATTAGATTTTTTCTGGCAAGGCTAAATCCTTCCCCTGGGCTCCTAGATAGCCCAGCAAACCATTCACAGAAGATGGGTCAATAAGAGCCCTGATGCCACATCTCCTTAAACTCGTTCTTTATTCATGAATATGTGTGAAACAATCTTTTAGAGGTATTAGGGAGTTTGTGAACAGAGTGCAGGCTTCATTAATCCACTTTAGTTAACACTTTGGACAGAAATTTAAACATGCTCACTAAGACCTTTTAAGCTCATAAAGAGGAAAGATGATGTGCCACCTCTGGATAGTGTGGCTGCAAAGGGGACTTCTTTTATTATCAGTGTGCTATTGACATAAATAGGAGTACTACTGCAGATATAATTACTGCAAACAAATGAGAGCATGGGTGCAATGATCAGAATCTTCTAAATGTTATCCTACTAAAGATGATACTGCTTTCCCAGACCTTAACGTTAATGTATAAGACAGAAGACTAATTTCTCCATTAAGATAGCCATTAGCACCATCTTAAATAGGCTATTTAAAGTTGCCATTAGCCTTTTACTGCCCCCCACTCTATCCATGCAAGAGTATCTGGAAATTCAGCACTTTGATTCAAGGTCCAGTTTGCACCTGTTAGGCTAAAAATCAGTTCTCAGCTTTCTGAACCAAAATCTTGAAAAGGAAACTTTGCTTTTATAACATTACCAGAATGTAAAATGTGGAGGAGGTTGCCAATCTTCGAAGCATTCTTGTTTTCCCTTTGTTTAATTACTCCAGTATGTCAAAATTCATGTAGTAATGAGAAATGATGTCAAAATAGTAAAGTGATCTCTTCTTCAGTGCATTTCTCAGGCAAATCAAAGCTGAATACCTCACATGACAGGCTGAGACACAGCTTTTGTTGTATTGCAGCACCATTATTGCCATAATTTAATCTGCAAAATTGTCATTAGTATCCAATTGAGGTTTTAGGACCGAGGTTGTAAACAGGATTAATAAAGATAGCAAAAGAAAAAGAACATTCAGACACAAAGTAACAGTCTACAGCCTGTTTCCACATTTCAGTTCTAGGTGTGCCTCTGTCTATGACAAAACGATTTAACTTGATAATGAGCCAAACTGTAGACAGTTCATGAAGGCCTCAAGGCAGCTCTGTACTGTGTCATGTACTGCAGGAAATGTCACATTTAACTAATCTCGCAATCAGTCTTCATTTAGAAAACAATCCAATATACTGCATGTCACAGTGCTGACTACACCGAATGATTGTCAAGTTATGTCTGAGAAGTGCAGCACAAGAATAATGGACCACAACAACAGGAGACTCACAGACAACAATTTAATTTAAAGCTGCAGAAATCATTCCCGTACTAAAAATAGATCAGTTGATCTATTGATTGTGTTTAATGCGAAAAGGGTCACTTGTGGGGATTTGTCACATGTTTCTGGAGTTCTCCACACCTTTATGCAACATTTTATAGTATTTTACCAGTTTGTTTTGGTTTTAGGGTGAGCATACTGGGGTCAAACACACCACAAACTCAAACACCAGACAGACCTAGAGACTGTAGTGAAGAAATATGAACATGTAGCAGCTGAATCAAACCTGTCTCCTAAAAATTATGTTCCTGTACAACATATTAAGGCACGGGAGCGTCACAACAGTTCGTGAGGTTGTGTTTAGGCATGACAAGTACTGTTGTGAGGATTACAGGATTTAAATTTTCATGCAGATGTTGTGTGTGTTGTGATCTGTTGATTTTTCACTAGTGACCCAGCCCACAGTCTTTCCCAGGCCCTAACCCGGTTCTGTGAGTGACTAAACTCAACCATAAAAAACATTAATAAAGTTGGAGTCTATATCTTCGGAGGGAGTTGGGGAATATATCTGGATGTTGAACTGCAAAACTGAATATTTTCAAGGAAGAGAAAACAGGTTGTAAATGGGTTATTTTGGTGGAAAATGTGTTTTCCGTGGACATTTAATTGATATAAAATAGTATTGAAGTATGAATGTATTTACATCAGTTTTGATCATTATGTTAAGAGAAAACGTGTTCAGGTTGCAATTACGTTCCTTACAAAAACATAATTGTGATTTTTCTCAAAAGTCAGTGTGGACAATGTAGGGGCAAAATCTGATATGTCATTATAGTGTTTTCTGCTTGGATGAGGTGAGTACAGCATGGAAATGGATTAAAATGATATTTAACTTTTTAAAGCCATTTTGTACAGGTTAATATACAGGATATTTACAGTTTCATTGATTTGTCATTCATGTAATATTTTTTGACCAATTTGTGCAAAGACTTTAATTGCAACCAGAAACTAATATTTCTCAAGGCCACAGC
This sequence comes from Helostoma temminkii, assembly GCA_900302695.1. Taxonomy (NCBI): domain Eukaryota; kingdom Metazoa; phylum Chordata; class Actinopteri; order Anabantiformes; family Helostomatidae; genus Helostoma; species Helostoma temminkii. The sequence goes on from OMLM01002747.1 coordinate 76,789, forward strand.
ATAGTACAGATGTAATAGTATTTTAAGAAAAAAATGTAACGCCAAATGTAACGATTATTGGTTTATCCAAAAGACTTTGTTGACCCATCCTCACACACACAGCCTCTATACAACATGTAGACAAGCATGTTAACACTGTGGAACATTAATTAAGAGTGAGTGTATGCGTAGTGCATGCCTTTCTGATGTATATACTTAGTGTGACAGACGTGCATTTGGGTGTGGCTGCTTATGCGAGTGTGTGTCTTTCTTTGAGTGCACACATTTGACTGGGGTTTAAATGATCCATACCAAAATGAGCGCACTCACACACACACACACAAATCCTGAAGATTAGTGATTGTACTTTGTGACCGCATGACTGTGATGCTCTGCCTCCTTACTCTCTATATATATCAGCCAGCTCTGTGTATCTTTCCCTGTGTTTTACACTCATAATAAAATGGTCCATTCTGCTCCTACACATTCCTCCTCCCCCTCCACACGTTCTCCTAATGAGATAAATTAGCGCCTTGCAACAGATGCATGGAATATACACTAATGGCCACCATCTGTCACTCATCTATGGGAGACGGAGTGAGAACGCAGCGCTAAATCCGATCACAAGCCCCTGGCAGAGCCCCACCGTGGTGAGGAGGAGGGAGGAAGACACACAGAGAGAGAGAGAGAGAGAGAGAGAGAGAGAGAGAGATGAGGAGGGAGAGGAAGACAGGGAGAGATAAAGAGTACAGTACAGAGAGAGGAGGGGGTGGCAGCGTGGGGGTTCAGGTGCAGACTGGACCGTGCTACAGTAAGTGGTGGAGAGGCGTTGGAGCTGCTGTACAGCAGGTTAGACCTCGTGGTGATTCAGCAACCACAAGATTTTTACAAGAGGGTTTGTACAACTCCCTCTGGTCACTGATAACAACAATTACAAAATGCCTTTTTTGTATCTTGTTGGTTGTTTTTTAAACGGGGTAGCTTTCTGATATTTGTAAATGTATGAAGTGCGTGTTGGCAGTGCCAACTGAGAAGTGGTAAGCACTGTTAAGACGTGTTTTATCTTGCTTCTCAAGGATGGTTTTGGATTTGGAGTACTTTAGTTTTCCCATTTCATGTTTAACTGTATTTCTACTGAGAGAATGTGTTGGGGAAACTGTTGCATTTCAGAATGTGGAGTGTAGAGTATGTGTACTTTTGCTCTATTAGAGATCTTCTTCTTCTATCCTACTTCCTTTTATATGTTTAGGTAATAGATAATGTTACAAAAGCAGATTAGACCATTCTTGACCTGAAACGGCAAGAGGTAATTTATATAATATTCTGTTTTACAGACACACAAATTGCTAATTCTATATTAAGTATTAAATTGGAAGTAATGAATGAGTGAACAATGGCTTAATTTCAAAGTAAACCTTAAAAATCTTTCCAAAAAATGAGAATCGATAACTTCCATTTGCTGTGCTATATGATTAAAGTTATGGAATATGGAAACCTTACCTCGCTGGTTTTATCGGGAACGTAATGCTAATCTACAACAGAGAGGCTTCATGCGTTGAATCTTAAAGACTAATATTCAAGCCCATAATCTGTGTATTTGAGGATTTGGAGGTGATGTGTCTTTTTATTACATAGAAAAATAAATATTACTGACTTGCTAGGTTAGTTGAGCTACATCAAGAACAGGTAACAGTCAAACTTGCTGTCATGGTGATTGAATTGTCTTGGTGTTATATGTAGATGTTACTTGTTTTAATGAATTAATTTCAATGAGACATTGTAAATAAATAAAGCTTAATTAACTTAATGTTTCATGAGGTAAAGTCAAGTACAAATAGATTATCAAGAGACTACTGTAAAAAAAAACTTTAATTAAATCAACTAATCACACACAAAAACAACTGTACATGATGCACTTTATAAGATTAACAACAATTATATTTTAGATAATATAAATGTCACTGGACTTCATAATATCATTTAAATAAAGCAAATGACCATTTTGAGTGCACAGCTTGCTGGCAGCAGCACGGCTTTGCACTTCAGTTCAATGTCAGAATGAGAAGGTAGGAAATTGTGCATGAGAGAAGACTTAAGCACCTCTGCGAACGGCTTAAGTAGCAGTCTGAATTGCACCATTTATGCATAATATACCTAAAAAAATCACTCTGGAAAAAAAAAACAGCCTCAACATCAACTCTCACTCTAGGATCCATCACAGATATTCTAATAGAGCTTCCTCTTGACGGCCGATAATTCCCTCAGCAGCGTTCACCGTCAGAACGGTGAGATGCTGCAGAGCAGGCGGACGTTCTGACAACCTACTGTGGCTGTACCTGCACTGAAAAGTCAGCTTTTCATATCTAATGTCACAGTGACACTTCCTCTGTGCAAATAGCCACAAATCCATTTATAGAATGTAATCAGACATTGATACATTTCAGTTTCTTCCCTGGCCGCACCGTACATTAGCATGCGGCTTATGATGAAAGTGAAAGGAAACAATGAGAAACAAAAAGGGTGATGAAAAAGCCGACAAACTGCATGTCTCTGGAAACAGGAGAAATGAATCACCCCGGGAGCTGCCCTGTACAGCTTCCATGAGAATAAATGGACTAAATCCAGGTATTATTAATCACAATTTGCATGATGTTGGCCATAATTCACTTTTTAAACTAGTTTAACTAATGACAACAAGTGGAAATTAATTACTTATTGCAAGAAAATAAGCAGCATGGGTCATTGGAGAAAAAAATGGGAACACGCTACAGAAGATACAGCAGCATACTGTGCTAAGAGTGCTAATTTCATAACATAATGAAAGTCTAAATATTTGTCTGTTCAGCGCAGTGGAAGTTTAACTCCCGAGCATTTAAAATGAAAGTCAAAGTTGTGTACTGTATATTGGACAGAACCACTGATCCACATAAATTTCCAAATCCAGCGATCATACCACATCAACATTTCCACTGAAGGCTTCACATAAAAAGTAACTGGCCCCATAAAAGTGATGTCAAATACAGCCAACCTCTCATAAAAAGCACTGATGAAATTCTCAGACAAAACTATAAATGGCATCTGCAGAGAAAAATAAAACGCTCCACTTTGTAGAGCGAGGCTAGACTGCGTTAATGCATTTTTTACAGTCAGATATGTAGACCCCGTGACACACATTTGACAACTAATAGCAGCAACATCAATCTGCTGCAGCCTTGAACACCTGAATGATACACATAACCCAATCGTACATCCTCTCTACATTTTTATAAACTTTATTTTTTGACATTTTTATGTTTTTGAAGGAGGCTGTGTCTGATTAAAACTTAAATGTGGTTGCACCAGCTATCCATAGGTACTGTGTCTAATGTCTAAGTTGTTTCTAAGTGTCTGTTACTCCTACGTGATTTAACTAAATAGACTAGCTAATAGAGAGAATCAACAGTGCAAACATAAAGAAGGTTTTGTACTCTGTGCTTTGCCTTCATGTATCCATTTATTTATTTGTACAACAAATAATTTGTAGTTTAATTTTGTCTTTGTCTTTACAGTATCCAAGACTTATTAATTAAATGGCAGATTAATTATTATAGCTCACCATGGCAAGTTTATTACAACTTCTGTTGTAACAGCAATTAACTTTAAACTCAATACAATTTTGGCTCAGTTGTGACGCTGTGGTTAACAGTCACAGACGTGATGCTATTTTTAAATCAATTCTTCTTTTCTTTGTCCTATAAAATCTGCACATATAATATTATATGGCAAATGTGACAGGGAAAGATTGTGGTTAAGAACGCTGAGAATGTTAATTTAAGTTTCTTATAGAATAAAAACTCCTGTTTCTGGCATAATACTTGTACATGCTGTACACAATGACCAACCCACTCAGCCCACACACTGTTACTTTTGTTTGTTATGTAAAGGGCACACTGTGTTTTGGATGATAATGGACATAAATTGTAAGATGCATAATCATCCAGTAATGGGCTCATTTATATACACTCTCACAGAAATACAAGTAGCAGAGTATATGTTTCAGGAATAATAATATTAACCCAGATTAGACAAAAATACAAACGTCTAAAAATACTAATAAACGAACATTTTGGTCATTCAGTCCATCACTACTGGTATAAAACTTTGTAGATGTATATTGGGTTAGTCCAAATTTACTTAGCCTTTAACACAGATGTACTGAAATTAGTTAAAGCTATCATATGTAACTTTCTGTGATACTTTTTTGAAGGAATATACTCAGTAAATGAATCTAAACATGGAAACATGGGCTCTTCAGTGTGGTGGAACGTAAAGAGGAAATCAAAGAAGTGGCAGTGCGCTTGTTGCTTTAATAAAGGTTACCATTGATAGTGGAGTCTTATGATGACTTATGATCATTTACAAAATAATTAAAGACCATTTTGATCATGTGTCAGATGTTGGACTACAAAACACCATAAAGCCTCAGCCAATATATTAGTTTAATAATTCTTTTAGGTAAGTGAAGGTTGGATATCAACTAATATTTTTTCTGTAACTTCAGTAACCATCCTATTACAAATTCCATGTGCAGTATTTGTACTGACTTTGGTACAAAGAAGCTCCAACACCACTAAATTTTAATTGATTAATATACATTACAATGTACATAAATATATATTTAGTTACATCTAATCCAAGCGTGCAGCACTGGTTACTACTAACAGCTAATTAAATTTAATAATTTGTAAATTCTTAATTTTGAATTCACTGTTGATGATGGATCAACGGAATATTCACAACATATTAATGAGAACTCAGGAACTATTTTATTGCACAGAATTTCCTGAGCTTAATAAAGCGTTGGTCTGTCTTTCTCTCAAGCTGATTAGAAGGTTTGGTGTGCAATCACGTCCTTTTAACACCTCGTTCATTTTGTTTTGTGATTGGTTGACGATTTTTAATTGGATTTTCTTTTTTTTGTTCCTGTCTCTCTTTTTGTGTCTGTCTCTTTAAAGTCCTTTGAGACTCGCAGTGTGATAAAGCGCTGTGGAGATAAATGACCTTGAACTTTAACTTGAACTTTGTCTGCCTCTCTGTCTATTTTCTGTCTTCTTTTTCTCTGTCTTTCACTCTATCTTGCTCGTCCTCATTTACATGGTCTGGGCTGCACAGCTCTAACAATCCATTAGCTCGGCGAAGATGTTGAGGAAATCCATGCAAATAAGTGTGAAATTACACTGTAATCAGTCATGTAAATCACACCGGTTCTCAATCTGGGCATCATCATGTCTTTGTATATGTTTGGAAAATGGTGTGTGGGTGCGATGGGTGAGGTTTAGGGAGAGAGAGAGACAGCAGAAGTGGGGAAAAAAGGACAATAAACAAAGTGTTTGACAAGGAGAAGGAGATGAAAACACTAAAAAAAAAGCTTTGATTCTTTATTCAGAACTGAACTCATTCTTTCCTGTTGGATTCAGATTTAAAAATTCATACCATGATCAAAATTGTTCAGCAATGCAAGACTTCCAGCGCAAAGGCTTTCTGCCTCTTCTTTGATGAGGAGAAAGGAGAGGCTGGAGAGAAGGAGTCTTATGAGACAGGGGGATGAATGTGTAGGTTTGTATGAGCTTTGTTCACAACAGAGCAGCTACACTGCAGCAGACTAATGTAAAGGAGAGAATCATTGAGGAGGGCAATGTTTTCATGTAAGTGTAACACAGAGAAGAGCAACATGGAGCAACTTTGAAACAGTTTCTTATACTTTTGTGAAAATACTCAACTTACAAAGAAATGTTTAATCCCACTAGAACCACCCAGTGTATACTGTACACTCCACTCTGCAGTTCTCTCAACTTTACCGCTGCCTTCAAGAATACAAATACAAAGATCAGGTACTGAACACACATTGATTCTGAAAAGATGAAAAGAAACACTGGGCACTACCTTTGTAAAACATTTCAAAGCTGGTGGGATTCTACAAAAAGGGTATCAAAGGATAACAATGGTTCTACATTATCTTATTTTCTTTTTATAAATATAGAACACACTGAAAACAGCTGTTAATTTATTTTGCATTGGGTGTATTCAGACCAGCAATAGAAACGCATCTGAAAATACGATATAAAAAAAATAAAACCTGAAAAAAATAAACATTGCAACGAATGTGGTGTATTGACCAATCAAACAGCCATAGCTGGGCAACATGAACAGCCAAAAATGAACTCCTTTTGTGACAAGACAAACGATAATGTGACTGTCATTGAGTATGGTAAGGAAGAAAAACACTAGCCAGGTAGGATCACATCAATTGCATACACACCATACATAGTGCATGAACATGGCTTGATATGCATTAGCGAAGGCTAGACAACATTTATTAAAATATTCTAGCTATTTATCCTAATATGGTGAAATGGTAAATTATTATAGTATTGCCATAAACCGGTGCTCTATTTGCACAACTCTGTAATGACATAATATTAATACAGGAGAAGTAAAAAAAAAAACAAATATAGCCAAACAAATATGATATCATGATTTCTTCCTTTGTATCACCAAACGTTGCAGTTGGCTTTGATACTATGAAGCTGCTCTCATCAGCACGTGACTTAGTAGGTCCCTGCTTTATTAGTTTATCTACCATGCACCAGACCTTTGTTGTCTTGGTTACAATACTAAATGCAGAGCTATACTTCATTACATTTAGACAAAAAAAGGATAGGGTTTAGCAGAACCAACAACTTGGTTAGGGTTAGGGAAAAGACTGTGTTTTTTGTTCAAATAATATAACACTGAAAAGTTGCCTCACTGACTGTAGCTGTGAAATGGAAAACCAGCTGGTGTCTCTCATTTCAAAGTCCTGTGTTTTGTCACCCTCCAATTCACCTCAGTCACAACTATGGGAATGAAAATGACTGATAAGTGACCACTGCATAGGATGATAACAGAGTCACTGTTGTGAAATAAAACTGCAGCATTATGTCATTTAACTCACACCCGCTACAACCTAAAATTAATTTCTCCTTGAACAGAAATCTTAAAAACACATAAGACACCTACTCTGGTGACACATTTCTTAACTACACTGAACATCCACTGTGGTGTAGTCTGTAGCTTCCTTTAGCCACACAGAACATATTGGTTAGTAAGATAGATGTATGACAGATTCTGCCTACAATTGGAATTGAAACAGCAGCCCTTCCTTTCGACTTAAAATTGACATAATTTCTTTGGCAAAAAGGAGCAAAATTGACTTTCCATAGCAGGCGGTGGTTTGGGTTGCTGGGAGAAACGGGTGTCATTAGAGCTGCAAATGCAGGTTGAAGTGAATTACACAGACAAGATACACTTTCAGATTCAGTTTCACACAGTCACCAGTGTCTCGTGTTGAACACCGCAAGCTGTAACACAACATACTGTCCTATGTGTGATTGCTTGTATATACACGCACAAGTGTGTCAGCATATGCATGTCGACAAGATGGGGAGAAGTGAGGGAGCACAGCACGAGCGCAACGAGGGATCAGGATTTTGGCTCAAATACAATCTGTGAAGGAGTCACTCAACGAGCTGACAGCCGTCAGTGAATCCTGGTGGGGGGAGGGCTGAGCTACCATGGTCAAACAACACACACATGCATACAAACAAACCAAAACACAAACACAGAGAGACTCTATCAGCACCGAGAAGCTCAAACAGACAGATGGGCTAATTCGTGACTGACTGTGTGTTATGAAACATTATCTCTGTGTCAGTGAAATCAAAATAACATTTTGGGTGTAAACGCAGAGCTTGTAACTGCCAACAGAACACCACATGGCTGTGATAGAGGCATATGGACCGTGATGGATGGCGGTGGAAAAATGTTTTGTTGCTAAACTGCTCCAAACGCTGTTTATTGAGTCATCTGGGGTAAACTGCATGCAGTCATATATGTTTGCCAATCACATCCCACCTGACAGCGCCAAATTAAACCATAGAATCAATTTCAAGAGTCTGGAGGAAAATGAAGGCCATTATAGGCACTGAATTTTATTTGCTCTTCATTCAAAATTAAAGGCTATTGACAGACAGCTTTGTTTTGTTCTCTTTCAACCACTCTAACGGTGAGAGTGTGGATAGGTGGTTACGGCTGCATTTTAATGGCCCTGCCCCTTTAACAGCCAGCAACGGAGCCGTGTTATAATCCCCCTCGCTCGGGATTTGTGTATGCAGGGAGTGTATTGTGGCTAACTGAACCTGGCTCAGTGCTCTCTGCGGATGTTTTGTTGTCAAATAATGGGAGAGTGATGGGGTCCTACCCCGCTGCGAGATGCTGCAAAGATTAGACAGATCTTCACACTGGACGATTGGGGAAATTTATCACTGTCACTGGGTGCCAATCCATGCTGTTTTATTTACCCCCCACTGCCCCCCACCCACACTGTTTGTGATGGTTTCTCATTTGGAACCTGCAAACCAGTTGTCATGTGTACTTTCCACTCCGATAGTGATAGCTTTAAGCAGCGCCTCAAAAATCACCCTCTGCTTCATGGTCCCTGCACAAATGCTCATCGCGTTCTCGGGTGTGCATGGGAAATTTTAAGGGGCGTTGATGATTTGTGTTGATGTGGATGTGTGTGTCATGACATCACTGAGTGATGTGAAGTGATATATCTGACAAAAACAAATGTGGTATGTGAGGTGTAAACATCTAGTACTCTCTCTTATCCCTGTTATCTTTCTTATCAATAATTTTTATGATTCTTTTAGCCAAGACAAAAGATTTAACGACACAAGACTGGAATTCATCTTTAACACAGAAGAGCTATTTTGTGTCATCATAACACATCGATTGCACATTTTTAAAAGAATACCGTGACAATCTCCAATTTCCAGGTTCATTCACCATATGAGTAAGGATGTTTCTGAGCCAGCTCACTTAACCGTCAACTCAGTCAAAGAATACTTAAAACACTTGATTTAAACACCCTGCAGCCATGTGTTAATATGCATATGTGCATATACTGGTTGCCAGTAGGGCATCAAGCAGGATGTTTTCCTTCCTTTTGTGAGTTGAAAGGGCACATTTCCCAGCCAGCAGATTTTGATCCGTCTCAAAGTGCTGTTGGAATTAGCATGCAGAAGAGAGTGTTGAAAGGTGCTCCGGCCCCTTAACTCAATCTCCCCCTCTCTCACTTGCTCTACCTCCCCGCTCCCTCAGGTAAAAGTAATGGATTGTAGCCGGCTCTGGCCTCCGTCCTGTCGCGTCACGCCTGCTAGCCAGCCAGCCAGGCGGGAGGGCAGAGCTGTAGGCTCTGTTATTTAGCATCCATTCCTCCACAGTCACACTCACTAACTCTGAGGCCAGCTGTCCAAGCACACCAGGCCTCGAGGATGGCAGTACCACCTTAACTGAGAGGTGACACCCCCCTCCACGTTCTTTAACAGATTGCCACCTCGGGCCAGCATGTCTGAATACCAATGAATACAAAAAAAGTCCTTACTGCAGCAACGAACAGGAATACCGAGTTAAAATAAAAGAGACATAAATTATAACAACGAAAACAGCATCTAGTGAAACTTTGTTGGAGCACAAGGTTGGAACATATAATATGTTCTTTATCTGCACTTATTAGAGATTATTATTCTATCCACTATGTGGAAAATAAAATAGTCCAAATGTCTGTCACAAGGTGACTGTTTAATCAACAGCTGAAAACAATATATATTTCATTAAAATTAAACTCAAAAAAGCACCAATACCTTTGAGAGACTTGACTGTTGGCAGTTTCATTTTTGTCAACTAGTCAGTTAAATTAAACTGGAGATGTGAATAGCTAGCAAAGTGAGTGGGTCATTTGGCAGCCAAAGAGATAAAAAGAGAATGAATATTCAGTGAGGTGGACACAAACATGACTCCAATGTTATATATCTGCTGGATTTGTGGGCAACGGTTTTCTAACTTATTTGCAATAGCTATATGAGGAGATATAGAAGATTGTGTGCCTGTCAGACATTGTGAAATGTGTTGACATCAAATGAAATTAAAAATATACAAATAATATAACTATGCATATTTCTTTACTAATGTACATCTGCATCCATCCACCTGTATATTCAAATTCACGGGGGATCAAAGGTTGTGCCTGTGTATTCGCTCCTGACAGTCATCCAACACACACACTGCAGCAGTTCTGTATTGATGGGTATGTAAAACTCGAACTAGGAGAATGCGCAGTGGAATAGGCAAGTGGGAGTGTATGTTGATGTACAATCAGCGCAGGAGTCCCTCACTGAACTGACAGCTGTCTGTGTATCCTGGTGGGGAGAAGCCTGAGCCACAGCGCTTAATGAATGTGCACTGCCATCAGCTCAGCATCTCAACCACAACACACAAGTGCACACACACCAGCTTTAACTGTACTGCAACATTAGCAGAAATGTAAAATAATACCTAATAGAAAAAGAATTCCATAGAGTGACTTATTCATAATTACAAAGGCTGCTAGAGTGGTGAGTCATGTTAAACTGAATGCCGATGAGTAGTATTGTCTTCTATTTCAGAAAAATAAAAGTCTGGCAAGCAGCACTTTTGTGACTAAAGCAACAAAATATTTCCAAAGAGGATAAATCATGTGTGCCGACATAATACAAGTGCATCAGTCAAAACCTATAAAATGAACTAGCATCTCAAAGGAATAAGTCTGATTATCTGCTAAACACAGTGTGATAAACACACAGTATATACAGGACATGTTGCTAATTAGATACTGCAGATAATGATGCTAATTACGTAATGTAATATGATAATGTTTAATAATGTTTGACCCTGTGGATAAATGTATCACATTCTATAACTTTACTCCATGGAGTCACATCAGAAATTCAGTTATAGTTTTCCAGTAACAAAAAACTTTGTGATTATACCTTATGTATTTCTCATTTAATACTGTACAATTGAGAGTCCACTTACACTGGCATCACTTTTCACCATGCAGGTACAACTGCGGTTGCTTAACTTCTCATCAGATGTAGCTGAATCACAAAGTGGCTGCAACACAGGAAGAAACCTATTTCTCCCTGAATAAAACACAGCAGATTCCTTCTATTTTCAGAAAAATTCAACTCCAGTGTAGTGAAGTGAAACAAGACACATCTCCGCTCACTTAAGGTGACAAACAAAAGCACAGTCCATTAGAAACGACACGCAGAGACATACTGCTGCATTAACAAATGTAATCGTGTTGAGCGGCACATGTATTTTTCATTTCTCCTGCCATTGCTTCATAAGGACACAGTCACGCAGCTGCAATCATATCACAAGACAAAATGAATTTGAAGAGCTTGCTGTGTGTATCTGCCTTCCACGCTGCCTTAACTTCTCTTCTGCCTCCTCACTGCCAGGAGAATTAAACCTCAGTGTGCAGTAATGGCAAAAGTGAAAACAGTCCCCATTAAATGTGATAATAAGCTGTGTGGAAAAACCATGTTTGGAAAAATTACAATACATGTGTCATTCAACAAGATTTATTAGTTCAGGTAGCAATTTGTCTCTGCAAGCTGTTTCTAATGGATTTTCGGAGCCTAGCACTTGCGGAAGTGTGCATTAGAACAGTCAGCATGAGCTTTGAATTGGGACATTAGTGGGTTTTGATGTTTCCTGGGCAATAATGGCAGTACAAAAGCAAAATGCATCATCTCATAAACAACAGGAAGGGAGGTCTACACTCAAAGAATACTGGCGTCAATAGATGAAAATTTCTAGAGATTGCATTTTCAAGATTTGTGGTTACAAAAAAAAAACAAACAAAAACATTAAAATACTGTGCTAACATCTGTCTCTGACTAGTCATTCCGTTCATATGGGTCATATATTTTCATTCATAAAGACACACACGACCCATCAGACAAATGTGTGGGTCCACCCCAAAAAAAACCAATAAATCTCCCATAAAGACATTGCAAAGTGCACCACTACTGTCCCATTAAACCTCTGAGTGGGGCCATTTTTAGCAACAGTGTGAGAGCAGAATGCTGAATGTTAGTTAGGACAGTCACCCATAACTGTCCTATTTACATACAGCACAATGAAGGCAAATGTGCTAACATTAACTAGGCAGGGCCTTTACCTGAGGCTCCCCATCGTCTAGGATCATCACTGGGTTTATGTAATCACAGCAGAGAATGTGGCTAACAGGACAAGCTATGAAGTTGGCATACTGTGACCCTCTCCATTCGCAACAGAATGCTGCAGCTTAAGCTTTTCCGTTGACCAAAATCTGTCACACAGCCATTTCACTGTCATTTCTTTTCTTAAATGCCTGATATGCAAGCAGCAATGACAGTCATCTGAGAATGTCATCTAACCGAACAATTAACAGAGCAGCAAAAATGTAAGGTCAGATATAATTAACATATGTGCGGCTCAGCTATAATTGCTCAAGTCTACAGCAAGTAATTAAATCATTCAAAGTGAACCATGCAGACAATAACTGTCTGAGTTTTCCACATCTGCAAGAGGGGGTGGGCATGGAGGAGCTGGTACACTTTGCTCCTCCCTGTTACACCTCCCCTGGGACCTCCACCACATATTCACCGCACACAGATATACACAAAATAAAAAAGCAGTAGACACTTTGCTTATAATCATGTGACAGACAGAGCAAACACAGAGGGGGTGCCATGTGTACTCGAAGGAGGAATGGAGCTCATTCCCACGAGTAAAGAGAGATCCCTGATTTTTTCCTCTATTCTCAGGAATGAAGTAAGTTCAGCTACATGCTAAAGGTGCTCTTCATTGACAGTGCAGAGATCTGCTCATTATGATACATGCATCGGGCCAGCCTGTCAGACAGAAGCAGGTGGAAGGAAGCAGCATTAAGAGAGTAGCAGGAGCATTATCAGTATATATTTCACAGATGTCAGCAGGGACTTGTCCCTGTTTCGTCCTCTGGGTGTCATTTATTAAATGAGTGAATGAAAGGACTGTTTAAGGTAGAAACACCGGCCAACATGGACGAGGGATTACACGTTGTTACTGGAAGAAAAGCTTGGATACAAAATCCAGGCTCCAGGGTATTGTAATGTTTTCTCCCGACACTATAGCATATCCATACTGTACATATCCAATATGCTTTTGACATGGACAGAAAGGTTTCTGTTTGGATCTCTGGGCTAAGGCTTGTTCACACCAGTGTTTACCAGTCATCACTAATTGTTACATCAAGATTTTGTACTTCTGCTACGTGGCTCAATATACAGATGCTAAGTCCACAGTAATTCACATTAATAAGGCAGCTGTAAATACCTGTCATGCAAGTCTGGTTATCCATCAAAATATGTTGCCCCTTACATTAAAACACAATTTCTCTGAATTCTACTCACAAACATTCAGTCATTCCTCTGCCACTTAGTAATTACGGTCTTTGTTTGTAAAATATTACACTGTACTTCCATCTCAGATTGATTCAGATTTGAAGGGGACTTGACATTTGGTTTGCCTTAGGAAATGTCCACATGGTAATATCAGATGAATGTTATATGTACTTAATGCCAAATATTATGACAAAATAATTACTTAGTCATTTAATTTATTTAGAGATTTTGGAGAAAGTAAGGTTAGAAAAAAGTGAGCAGCAAACAAGAGGGTGAATATTAGATTGATTTGTGTTGCTTGCAAGGTTATTTTAGTTGGCTAGTTGTTCTTTGTAGGCAATGCAAATTGTCTGAGCATGCACATTTACTTCAAGACATAATCTATTTGTAATTCACCAGAGTTTTTTTTGTGGTTAGCAGGCACACAGATTGCATCATACAAAACTCTTTGCTGTCGTTGTATCAAAGTTTGTTTCCTTTGCCATGTTGAAGCAACCTTGCTGTAGTTCAAGGTTTACAGTGTAGTAACAGACAGTAAACACAGTGCCCATGGTTCAGTTTAGACTGAGTTAAAACAGAAAAAACAACTAGGGCTAAGGGAATATTGTGGTTGTGGTTTTAAATCGTAACTACTTTTAGGTTAGGGAACAACAGTGGAGCACCAGAGAGGTAATATAAATATAAAGAGAATAAAGAGTTTAAATGAATTAACTATGTTTATTTTCTTCTTTTAGATTATATATCGGACATAAAAGAAGGACAAACCAAGCACAAACTACACAACATACTAAGCTCACACCACCAGCTATTTCACAAGGAGGGCCAAATTAATTCCACCGTGTCACTGTGGTGTGATCAAGCATATTCTCATTCATAAATTTGGGGAACTGGAAAGATTTCAGTCGACCTAACTTTCATATCTTTGGATCACAAGGGGAAACTTTAACACCCCGGGGAAACCCGCACAGGCATGAGGAGCGTGTACAGCCTCCACACAGGGAGGGAGGGA